>JAYJLX010055805.1:0-10494 GCA_036873525.1 Chalinula nematifera | reverse complement strand
ATTAGAAACATCACATCCAATCAATAAAGGAGCCTATAATAACAATAATCATTCTGCACTATTCATATATCATTGCACACCACAAACTGAAATGCGTTTCATATTCAGTTGTGGATATTCCTCCATTACCAACTTGATCTCCAACATGTCTGGATCATTCCACCCTCTAGAAGCAGCATACTGGCATACTCTGTCATTAATATCAGCTCTGGATATTATACTAAACACATTAAGAGGACAGTAATAAATACTAGTACTAATAATAATAATAATAATAATGACATGCATATAACATTATCATTACACAGACATACCTATCCCGGTTATCTTTAATATCAGATGTTGTCCTCCAACTGTTTCCAGCTTCAGGTGCCCATTTTGAGGGATGGTCCGATCCATCACACATTGAGAAGAATATATGCCTCCCTGTCTTATTGAGTGCATCTCTCATTATCAGATAGCGTTCCTGGGGTTTGATGCCCTCATTGTTGCTATTATCATACTTCAGATAGTCTACACCCCATTTGGCATATGAGTTGGCATCTGATGTTTCATGGTCAAGGCCGGGATCCCAGCCTTCCTGCACAAGTTTTGTTGCCTGCATCACTGTAAACACCAAACATCAAACCTTTGCTGTGTATGTAGTTTGCAAGTGCTAGCATATCAGGGAAAGTTTTAGGATCAGGAACTACGTTTCCATTAGAATCACGACTGCCAGCCCAGCAATCATCGATGTTAACATATTTGTATCCATGTGTTTGTCCAGACCTTTGGCCACAATGGCATCAGCTGTGTTCCTGATAAGTTTATCATTGACTTTACAGCCCATGAGTTCCAACCCATTTGAGGTGTCCTTCCAAGCCCATTGTCCAAGCCTTGGGCAGCTGCTGCACGACAGACCAATAAGGTCACAAGCATTCCTATGGTGGCAGTATTGGGAAAATGTCTGCACTTGTATATTTATGTGCTATGTGTCTTCAGGCAAAATGAACTTGCAAAGGGTCTAAAGTTAAATCAATATTTACCACTAAAAGTATTCATTGCAGTCAGCATGTCAATCATGAATAGCATTCTCACAATTAATAATTAATTTTGCATAAGGTTAGCATGCATGTGGCATATGTTACTGAGCATAATAACCATGCACATCCCATGATTTGTTATTCTTCATTAGGCCAAACATTTTAATGGCTGTGGGTCTAGGTCACCTCTTCCAGTGTAGCCACGCCCATTAAGTGGGAGGGGCTGGTTTTGCAAGACTAAATTAAACTTAAAAGTGAAACCGTCAAAGAAAGAATATTAACTCACATATTGATACATGCCTAATTAGCTAAATTTGTGTCTCCAAAATTAATTTTCATGCAGTATTAATTTTGTGGAAGTCACTGTCCTCTGGAATTTTCGATATAGAATCACTGATTCATGAACGTGTTCATGCACTACTGAGATTATATTGTTGTTGGGGTGTGGCTCATAAACTAGTATATTCAATAATGTTGCTAGCAAAAATACCAAAAAAAATTTTTTTAACTTTAACAAAATGAAGGCCTATACAAGAGATTTTAAATTGTAAAAGCTCAATTCTACAAGAGTTCACTCTATAAGTAATTAAAGTCTATATTATGCAGTTCTAGAAGAATAAAGAAGTTCAATCTACCAAAACAAATACAGATACATGAGTCCCTCCACAATAAGAATTTTTCATAGTAGCAATTCTATGGTCCCAAGGGACTTCAGCATAGTCATAATAAATAGTATTACTCGCATCATGACTAAAAGAAAGTAAAGCTCCATTTGGCTCTTTTCTTCCAGCAACTATATGTGCTGAAGATCCTTTGACAATCATTGCCAAACGAACTGAATACTTGAAATTTAATTTGGCTGTTAATAGGCCTACAGCGTCATTGGCACCAATGTTACTGTGAGTGCTAGCAAGGCAAAATGTTTGATACGGCCAGCAATCACAAGATTTATATCGAATAGGAGTCATCAGCACATCAATCAAACCCATGCTATTAGTAACTCGGGCATTAGTGAAACGAACAACCACAGTGTTCTTACCATAATCGCGGTAGGTGAGAAACGTGCTTTTTATAATATAGTGCATGTAATGCTTATCAGAGCCGAAAAGAGGATCATACACTATGGCAACCCAGGTAACATCAGGATAATCTGCAGTGAGTCTTTGAATTATGGTTTTGGCAAGTTCTCCGTGAGGCAACCCCTTGAATTCCCTTGCATATTTATCAGCATCAGATTTCCATCGCTCATCTATAAAGCAATAAAGCAAAATAGCTATAACATATACACAAAGCAATCATAACATTGTTACAAAATGCAGCATGAGTACTATAAATAAGCTATATACTTGAGCCTATACAACTTCAATTGAAAAAAGCTAGATGTACATGTATGCAAAGCAGGCAATATCAAGGAACTTGAACTCTATGAAGAATTTGATTACACAAATCCTGTTATATTCAGAACAACAATATTTTTTTTCTATATACATACCATCACATGTTGTGAAACCTTCCGACCACTGTCCATTGCTCTGGCAAACTCTTTCCCCAGAACCAATCATTTTACTGCCCGGTGGGCAATTGAGATAACATCTCTCACCCTCGAAAAGCTTGTTACACTGAGTGGTAAGGCCTGGTACATATAGAGGGTCACACGTTGCTCTACAACTGATCATTTTCGTACAAGATTGACTTCTGTCCGTGAGGGGAGATGTCGTACTCGTGAATACCTTGGTTGTGTGGTAACTACCAACATCGATTAGTTTTGCTGTGTACTGTTGACTAAACCCTAGTGCTGAGCAAACACGGCTCGTGTCGGTAAAGATACTTGGACAGATTGTTGCGGTTGAACCATTAGAATAAATAACACTAAGTTTGCCAGCATACGTATTTATGTTACCATTTGAAAGTACGAGATTATCCTTAAATCTGAAAGTCATGGTGCACTTCAACTGTCCATGGATTTCCGCCGAAGTTAATCTGTTCCCAATAATTTTGTCATAACCTCCTAGCATGTTACACGCAAAGGTGCTCAAATCGTGAAAGAGATAGTAATGATCACACTCATGCCACTGTGGTACACGACAATGTATTTTACCTTTGATTTTATCCAAGTATAGATTTATATTCGTGAAATATACCAATGGTTGACATGCTTGTTGTTTTACAGACCAATGCCCATCGATAGTGCAGGTTAGAGTCTGTGTATTGGGACTGTCTGGGTCATCTCTTACGTAGTATCCAGCTTTGCATTGTAGATTAACCGTTTCACCGCTACGGTAAAGACGATACACAAAGTCTCCACTTGAAGTGTATACCCCGTTTGGTTGAGGCAATAGCTGTGGACATGACTTCCTGATGCACTGCACTTGTGTTGAGGGGCTGTATGCTACAGATTGACCCGAGGCAACACACATCTTCTTCTCTGGTCCTTCTCTGCTGTAATTATCTTTGCAAGAGAATGTGATCTCTTCATCACGATAAGCAAACGCTGGTTGAATGAATCCATCCTGAATAGAAGGGTAAGGGGAGCATGCTGGCTTTTGAACACATGTTTTTAGTGGAGGATTCCATCCAGTTGTACCACCACATGTACTTGTATATGTATTCCCACCTCCAACCAATTCATAATGAGCATAGCATGTCCACTGATTGATCTCTCCATGTACAACCGATGCATGAACTGGAGTAGCTTTCAACAGACTGTCATCTGCATTACACTGAACAAGCTTACACACGGGTGCCACTGGAATAGATACATTGCAGTCGAGATAACTTTGTCCGATTACTTCATAATTGCCATCACAGGCCAAATAAGCTCTGGAATTGTTACTCATTAATTCTATACTGTTTATGTACATGTGACTAGGCAATGAATTGAAGTTCGAGCAGATGCTGTCTCCAGCTGTAATGGGACTAGAGATATTGACTGGACTACTGATCACTTCCTTTGTGATTCTTGAAGCCACAGATATCATGTACGGCTTCTTTGGGTGAATATGTGTACCAGATATTTCATATGCATCAAGCGATAGCACATCATCATACTTGATTGTGAATACCTTGTTGGGTCTTTCTATTAGCCAATATTGTATTGTGTAGTTGTAGTAAAACACATGAGGGTCAGTTTCGTTACTGGGTGATATCCAATTCACATCAAACCCACCAGGAATAACTGAAGCACTAACACTGATGGGTGGATTCGGTAGTGTTGTTACTGTAAGCATAGAGGAAATAGTGGCCTTTGCTTGACATATGGTGAGCATTACTATAAAGGATTGTCTCACACCACTTTTCAAACCATCCACAGTGAAGCTATCGAATGCACTGTTCTGATCGTAGTTTAGGTGTAATGGTTGGATGGTGGATGTATTTCGATCGTTATGTATGTAATATAGTTGAGCATCGTTTGGTAGGGGATTTGATGAACTGAGTGAACTCAGTCTAAGATCCAAAGTAATTGATGTCTCAGTAGTTGATGCAACTGATAGAAATGCCATTGTTTGGTCCTGTAGTTCAGCTGATGTGTCATTAAAATCTCTGCTCATTTTTGTAAAGTTATTCTCTGGATACACAAAAGCATCAGCAAACATCAAAGCTACGTGACGATAGGTTTCATTACCTGACCAATATAGTAGCTTCACTTCCAAATAGTCTTGATTGAACAAGGCTCTCTCCATAGCCCCGGAGGAGTTGCTGCTATTGTAGTCAGTGATAACATGGAGATCATTGCCGAGGAAATAGTAACACATGTCATTGAACTCCACATCAGAAAACAAGACAGTATCCAATACCTCATCTGATGCAAAATTATTGATAACTTTCAAGCCAGACGCTTCTGTCACATCGTAAATATCAGCATCCAGTCCACCTTGTAGTATGTCAAACCCTCCACCTGGAACTATGTAGTCATTCCCACCATTACCCCTGATGGCATTATCACCTCCATCACCAATCAACGTGTCGTTAAACTGAGAACCAGCAATGTTTTCTATTGATACATAAGTGTCTCCATCAGCATCACCAAACATTCCAAAACCAACAATGAGATTCACCAGTACTCCTGTTCCTCTGGGTATCTGTAAGTCATCACTTCCATCACCTTCACCTTGATTGATGGCTGCCGCTCCATCACCACTGAATATAATAGTGTCAATTCCATCCCCTCCATCGATACAATCGGCTCCTTTACCAGCGTAAATATCATCATTCCCATCTCCTCCGAATATCGTATCATTGCCTTTTCCTCCAGCTATGTTATCGTCTCCCCCTCTGCCATCAATATGGTCATCACCATCCAGTCCATTGATGTCTTCACCGAGTTTAAAGTTTCCACCGCATATTTTATCATCGTTGTTTCCCCCAACTAGTTTCATTGTCTCGTTCCCTCCATCAATTGCATTCTCTTCCACCTGAGATCCGAATATCCCTCGTACATGAGCGTATTCTGGATCATCAGTTGCGACTGATATAATCTGGCTGAATGGTGAGTTAGAATAGTCGATCAATGAAATTTCCTTGCTGACATTGAAGTCTCTGATTTTGACTTGAAATATGATTCCATCTGAAGCATGAATGAATATGTGCTGATACTCCTCACCGATAGTGTAGTTATGAAGACTCACTTCAACAGAGTTATTGACCGATATCGAAGAGAGAACAATGTCATCATTAATCTGTTCCACACGAATGTCCTTGTATATGATGTTGAACAGTAAGTGGTCATACTCCCCATCTGTTGCGTAGTTATGTATGGCATTATCCACACCATAGTTGTGACCAAATACGTAAGTATCTGATCCATTGCCTCCTGTCAGGACCTGATAGCCATATGAGTCACTGGGTCCCGGATCGATGTAGTTAATTTGGCTATTGCCTTTTATGACGAAACGACAATTAGATGCTTTTGCTATAAACCGTTGAAGCTCTTGAAACGGAGGTTGGTTGAAGTCATATACCTTAACCCCATCACCATTGCAACTATCAGAGGTGTCAATCTGGAAAGGTTCTATGTAGGGCTTGAAGGATTTCAAAGTCTCTGGAGGTAGGAACGTCCATTTGTCTTGAGTCTTTACCATTAAATGCTGATTATTACTTGAATCAAACCAATCAATTAACTTGACAATACGCTGTTCTTGATCTTGTTTATAGTTAATGTCCAGGTTGGATCCATCAACACTCAATGAAATAGTAGAGCTAGAGCAGTTCAATAACAGTAAGTCGACTGATTTAAACGGATCTTCATTGATTATCGTCAAATTTTTGCATGAATTTTTAACCACGTATGTGTCACTACCACTGCTACCTTGGAAAAGGTCTGTTTGACCGCTGCAGGTGATTATGTTGTTTCGGTTGTTTCCTATTATCACATCATCATTAGGTGAGTCAATGATTACATGTATATCGTTTACCATTTCTCTGGTAACCACACCATGGTTTATGTCATCATGGGCAACACTTTCACTGGATGTGAGGTTCAAGAATACAGCAGTATGACTTAAGCTGAAATCAATGTTCACCGGATACTTCATTGGATCATCTTTTTCACCAAGTACATAGAAAGATATGTAGTCCTTAGACATAAACAGAGTGTGTTGGTATTTTGGGCCACGGTACCAATTCAGCATTGTGATGGAATCAATGTTATTATTATGAAGTATCAATGAGTTTCCACTGGTTTTTACAGATATTTGATCAAAGTCGATCCCAATTATAACAGTGTCATTCTTCAGATCATTTGAATAGTTATTGATCCGGTCATCTCCATCTCCTTCTGTGTGTATGTAAGCGTCCTCACCTTCTCCACCTTCCATGGTATCATCTCCAAGTCCACCTCTGATTTGATTGTCTTTGTCATTTCCTGTTACAGTATCGGTGAAATTTGTTCCAACGAAACGAACAACGTGAGATAGTGTGTCTACGGACAGGTCTATGGTAACTGGTACATTGCTTCGTGACCTGTCCATCAGTACAGGATAGCAGGTCACTCGGTAAATACCACCACCCGAAGAAATATTGGTATCGACCACGTCCAGTACTACTTCATCATTAGTGACAATATTGATATGTCTGAAGTAATTACTGTTTTCATCACCATGAACAAACCAATGCTTTGCCTTGACTACATGAGTATCACAATAGGTTACTATGAGATCGTGCTCGTATCTGTGACACGTGATAGCAGAATAGGTCATGTTCATAAACAAAGTGTCTAATTCTTCGTCTAAAGCAAAATTATTGATAATGGTCCTTCCACCGGTAACAGGAATATAGTACAAATCCTTGCCATCTCCTCCTAGGATAGTTGCAGCTTGTGGACCCAAGAAAAACTTATCATTTCCTCCATGGCCGAACAGATCATAGTCATACTCTGATAGGAGTTCGTTGAAATCAGAAGGATTGAGTTTGTCTGTATCACACTCATGTCCAATCACCTCTGTGTCATTGTAGTCAACTCCAGTTAAATTCCGTTGTATTGTATAAAAGTAATTATCAAGGGAATTACCATAGTATTGACCGTAACGGGAAGAATCATGTCCCAAAAAGCTTTTCACGTAGTCGTAGCTAGCTACCGGAATAAATAGCCATAACTTGACCTCTTTGTGTGCGTACTGTGGACTCTTGACTTCACCAATGCCTAGTACGATTTCCTTGGCTGGTGTTTTATACTTAAAGGTTTTCATTATTGATCTAGGTGTCTCCCCAATGTACACCTCTGGTAACTCCATTGTGAAGCTACCGTCCTCGTTTAGTGTCACAGACAGGAACCCTCCAAAACCAGACATGACACCTCCATTGAAGTCAATGTCTCCACGTCTAGCAAGAGTTTGATTGAAGTATTTTCCAGGGTCAGACATGTTTTGCCAGAGTTGGTGGTCATATTCCAGAGCCTCATGCATCTGATTTAATTGGCTTATCATACCGATAGTGAAAAGGTCACCAACACCTTCCTCGTATCCCTTAATGAATGCAAACATTTGTGTTCCAAAGTCAGCTCCCTTGACCTTATCCAGCTCTCCTTTGATGTCATAGTAGAAATCGTCGATCGAAACACGAAGTATTGTTAGCCCTATAACGATTGGTTCGATAAAAGGAGCAAGTACTGGAACAAACGTTTCCACCAATGTTAACGCAGTTATTGTTACATCCAATACCAAATGTGCCACTTTCAAAAATTTGGGAGTTTTGTCGCTGGCATCATTCAATGCTTCGACATCTTGAGTAATGAAATAAATATCAAAACCTAGTCCAATAAATGGCACATCTTCCAGAAATCGAGCCAATGTTTTACCAGCGCTACCAGCTGCCTTAGCTATGGTTTCACTCAGTTCTTCAGTAATTCTTTCAAAGCCGTATCTCTCAGCTACAGCATTAAATACTTTTCTAACAATCATCCTTTGAAACTTTGTATTGAGTTCAGTCAACCCACCGATGGAGTGCAATGCCTGTACAGCAGACAATGCTCCCTGGCCATAATTACCATTCATGAATTGCTGAACAGCTGTCAAACCATTCACAATAGTTCCATACACACCCAATCCAACACCAATTTTTTTGGCCACCTCTCGTGCTGTGGCTGTCCTCTCATTCATGTACTTTGATACGGCCGTTTTATCAACAGGAACAGTAAAGTCATTATTTTTTATAACACCTTGATCATCAACTGTTTTAAAGTGAACATGATCCCCTTCCCATTGTACTGAGTCATCTATTATCTTTTCCCGAGGCGGTTTCTTACTACACGCAGCACGCTTCCTCCTTTTTGCTGATGCCCCTCCACATGCACCTTCCACATCAGGTAATTGTTCCTGTGTGGCCTCCATAGCAGCTTGCTGTTCTAAAAAGGGTTGACGATGATCCTGCATGAACCTAGCACTATCTTCTTCAAAGGCAGGACGAGCTAATCGCTCTTCGGGTCTTGCTGCAACATCAAAAAGTATGCGGTTTTCACGTGCTAGTTTCAACCCGTCTTTAGCTGAAACCCTGAATATTCTGTCGAATTCTCTCCATGATCGAACATTACCTTCTTTTATTTCCTTTAATATAGCTCGTGCTAAATAACCAGCTCCAGGAATTCGTCCATCCGGTTTAAATTCATGTCCAACTACATCTAATTCCTTTTTTAGAAGTAAAGTACTTAATTCTGTTCTGAATTTTAGTACTCTTTTCTGAAAACTTCCAAATAGATCCTTGACTTTTTTGTCAGAAACATAGGGTAGGGAATCTTCGATTTCACGGATCGTCTGTTTGTTATTTGAATCATATTTATCAACAGCAGCCTTAAGCTTCTCCAGCTCCATATAGCCAGTGAGCTCAAACCCATTTTCAGTAAGAAATGTCCTCATCAGCTCGTCATCTCCCTCTTTTTTAGCATTACTCAACTCATCGTAAAACTCTGGTAAGTGGTCTGGTAAAATGTCTGATAGATCGCGCAAGGAGGTTTTTAGAGCATGTTCAAGACCATCAATTTCTGTTTGATACCTCTCTTTAATCACAGGATCTCTTTCTTTTTCTTGTCTTTCTCTAGTAGCTCTAATATTTCTTTTAGAATTACTATAAGTTATATATAAATCCATAAAGTCCCTGTACCGTTCATGATCATTTTCCAGACCACTCACATCATACGAATTTTCTGATAACTGCTCATCAAACTCACCCATCCATTGTTCAAAAAAACCTTTTTCTGCAAGTTTTTTGTGTACTCTAATTGAAGCTTCTTTCATGACACGATAAAACTCATCACTGGGTCGAGCTCCCTCAGCTGTTTCTATAATGATAGCAAAATGTAACATCGTTGATCGCAAGTCAGCACTTACACTGTCTGGCCAAACTGGTTGATCGTTCATTGGTTTATCTAAAGCGTCAAGTATGTATTCCGCTATTCTGGCAGGAGGTAGATCAGAATTTTCAAATACCTGAAAAATATCTTTATATGGTAGTGCTTTGTTGGTGTCATCTAAAACTATGATTGCATTTGCACCATGGCGGTCTTCACTTCGTGCCACCCGCAAGCCTACTGTATTTACCTCACCAGCAAAGTTAAACCGGAAAAGGTGAACATCAAAAAAGTCAGTGTATTCTTTAAAATTTTTCCAACCCTCACCATCAGGAAATGGGGTTTTTGGTGGATTATCAGGCTCAAACAGTTTCGCTTGATTTTGTATGTACCAATTCCAACTTTGAAGCATGTCAAACACATTCTTTAATGGTAGCTTCTGTGCATGCACACCGGTGAATTCATATAGATCATGTACCCTTCCAGTAGCATCCCAGGTTATTCTTGTCTTGGTTATTTCTCCACTATCGATCAACTTCTTCATATAATCCCCCATTACCTTTTGCATTTCATGTGCTCGGTTCATCACGGAATTTTCTTCATCTTTATTGGACAGTGACGCATCAATGAGGAGCAGAAGTAGATAAGCTCTAATAATCTTCATCTTGATCTCTGGCCACTTCAATGCACCTGGTA
>JAYJLX010055794.1:0-10497 GCA_036873525.1 Chalinula nematifera | reverse complement strand
CGAAACGATGAAGCCAAACTGTAAGTCGCCATTTTGTATTTACGTGTAAATGAGTCCCGTGTAATAAACGGTTTGCTTGATAAATTTTTCTACTGCTTTAAGCATGCTTATACAAGCGACAAAACTAAGTATACCAATCGATAGAGAAGGCTTTAAAGTACTTATATTCGTGAAAAAACGGCGATCGTACGGGAAAAAATTTTCGAGTTACTTTTAACCATTACTCAATACATTATTAATTAAGTTAAGTGCTATTTTCTCAAATCCGGTCACATATGTATTTATTTTTTTTTACTATTAATTATTTTTCTCAAATACTTCCATAATTATTATAATTATTATGAGTTTGTTTAATTTTTGTTTGTATTAGTATTTTAATTTCTCCCTATTATTCTCAATACCATAATTATTGAAGTAAAAAGTAATTAACTCATTAAGTGCCATAATTATGACGTCATCGTGCGCGTGATGCCAATTTAATTTTTGCCACTTGCCACTTTTTGACAAGGGAGCAGAAACAAAGTTGTTATTGACTGTTAAATATGTGAAGTAAGTTATTGGTCGTTTGATTTCACTGCTCTGAGCCACAAGAAACTGTTCTGTTCTCCTAAGTCCTCGAGTGTGAGCTTGTGAGCGTTGAGTGTTCTTCGTACCGGTGTGATCGTGTGTGACTCCTGTGTTTGGTGTATGATGTTCTAGTGAATCAACACTGATTGTTGGAAAAAGGGCAAGTGAGTTTTACTGAAACAGTGCACGTAGGAACTATAACAAGTATAAGTTATAGTGCGTGTGTACATTTGTATAATCATTGTGCTTATAGTACAGTATACTGCATATAGTATAGTATAATATATACAATATTATTTATGGTTGTTAGTTCCTTGCTGTAGGGAAACGCTGAAAAAAATTGCAAATTATGTAAGTGGTATTATCAATGTGTTTAGTTATTTCTTTTTTGCTACAGGGAAAAGCCGAAGAGCTTTGAAAATCATGTAAGTGAATAATAATTTTATTGTGTTTACTTAGTTATTTTTTTTTATGCAGGTAAAAGCCGTACAGCTTTGAAAATCATGTAAGTAAATAATTATTATTGTGTTTTTACTTAGTTATTTCTTTTTTATACAGGTAAAAGCCAAAGAGCTTTGAAAATGATGTAAGTAGATAATAATTACATTGTTTACTTGTTTGTTTTTTGTAGGGCAATCCCCTATTGATTTACAGACAATGGGGGTGGGGCAAGGAGCAAGGCTAAAGGATGAGCTATCTAAGTATGCACTAAAGTTACAAATGTCAAGTTATACAATTCAGTTATAGTTTCATAGTTTTGATCGAGTGTGGTACTTCTCGAAACAGTCTACTGGACAAAGTGGTGGGTGGTTTGCACATGTCTTACAGAAGTATACTGTTCGTTTTCGTTTCTTACTACTGCTACAGATTCGACACTCAAGATTTTCAGAAGACGATCGCTTTCCGAGGAAGTGTTTTCTCTGGTCTAGACGATCAGGTGTATCAGCAAGTATGAGGCGTGGCCTACCACGGGCACGAGGTATCGGTGGAGCACTTTGTAAAAAGGTGGAAGCCATGATATCTATGATGATTCTTCGGTATTGTAGCTGTGAGATGTTTTGCTGGGAATTTGATCTATACAATATGTAGCTATTGACGATGGCGATTTCAATCCCCCAGAAGAATACCTTCTTCCACCACTTCACCGATTTTCGATTGAAGCTGTAATACACCGATAATTGATCTGACATGTCAACCCCATTCATGAACTGGTTATAGAAGTGGACGGCCTCCGGTTTTTTCTCTATGGAACCTGTTTCACTTTGGACAAGTGTAGTTTTTGAGGTATACCCTGTTGAAAGCATAAATATGTTGATTTTCTTTTTTTCCGGTCTCCAAGCAGTAACCAAGGATCTATTGCGACGAAAAGCTCTGTATCCACCCGTTGGTAAAGTGAACTTCCTGTTTCTGGTACTACGAATGACGTCAGGTATATCTTTACGATTATTATTTCGAGTTCCAGTAAATCGAGTATTTCTCCTTTCCAGCGTTTCAACTAGAGTGGTACTGGTGTAAAAACGGTCTGTATAAAGGTGATACCCGGTATCTAAGTACGGTGTTACTAGATGCATTACAACTTGTGCAGTTTTCGGTAGGTTGTTGTAATTAGCATTAGTCTCTGTTTCAGATCCTGTGTAAACGATGCAATCTAATAAGTAGCCGTTCATACTATCAGCCAAGCTGTATAGCTTGATTCCCCATTTTGTTGGCTTTTGGGGCATGTATTGGATAGCACTGAATCGTCCACGATGACCTATCATGGTCTCGTCAACAGCAATGTTTTCGGATGGATTGTACGCAGATCTAAACCGTGGTAGCAAGCGATCAAAAAACATCTTGATTTTGTCTACTTTACGTGTGGTTGATCCTACAGGTGTGTGGCTCACAAGAAGATGGGATAAAATGATTTGAAATCGGTTACGTGACATCACTTTAGAGAAAAAAGGAATTTGAGTATCCCAACTCGTTCGCCAATAATCAGCTATGCTGGGTAAGTTGATCAGCCCCATGTTGATAACAATTGCAATAAATGCCTTCATCTCTAGTACAGTAACAGGTTGCCATTGGTTTCGTCTGGAGGAGGGTGTGAGAGAGCCTGTGGAACGCAACCTTTGCAAAGTTTCAGAAGCATACCTACAACAGGAAAAGGTGATATGTAATCGTTTCTGTGATTTTTTTTGAATATATACCTGTTAGTTTCATCTACAATCATTTGAAGTAGGTCGTCTGACACAAAATGCTGAAACATATCCATGGGTTGAACAGTAGAAGGTACAGAGAAAGTAATTCCAGGGGCAGGTCCACTAAATACGATTGGTGATGGTATTGAATCTGTTTCTGTATTAGTAATCTCTGACCATACTTGTACAGTTGATGTTGTAGGGGTGGATTGCTGAGACGTGGAGGGCTGTTGATTAGTACTAGCTTGTTGTGTACTCGTAAGGGATTGCTGGACACTGGTAGAGGATTGCTGGGCACTTGTAGAAGATTGCTGGACACTGGTAGAGGATTGCTGGGCACTGGTAGAAGATTGCTGGACACTGGTCGAGGATTGCTGGACACTGGTAGAGGATTGCTGGACACTGGTAGAGGATTGCTGGACACTTGTAGAGGATTGCTGGACCCTTGTAGAGGATTGCAGGACACTTGTAGAGGATTGCCGGTTACGCGTACGGACACTTGTAGAGGTACTTGCAGAGGACTGCTGCTGAAGAGCCAAACTAGTACTACACTGCCGGCGAGGTTTAGGGCTGCCTGCGATCCTTTGAGTTGAAGCCATATCATCATTTTCGTTGTCATCTGTGTAGTAAGGATCATAGTTATGCATGTTTGAAGTATCTATACTATAATTATAGATTTGTAATTCATTTTTGCATGATTACACATAATATACTTACTATATACACCATCTTTATGCTTTTTATCTTTTTTTATTTTATGTGCTTATTTTTATAATTTTATTTTTTATAATCACTTTGTTATATTTATTATAATCTTTTTTGCTTTTACATGTATATTATACTTCTCTATTATATAATTATATTTTTATTATTTCTTCTCAATTTTATACTTCTGCTTTTATACTGTATCTATATTTATTTATTTATTTCCCTTTTTTTATTATACTTTATTGGGTTTTTGCATTACATGCATTTTTTTTTCTTACTTATTCCATGCATTATAAAAACTAACCTGAGTCACTCTCTAGAGAGGTAAAACTATAATCTTCATCATCTGAAGAAGCATCGTCACTACTAGCGTCACTAGCTGTAACTAATTTACTGACTTGCACAGAGCTTAGAGCCATTGTTACAAAAAATAACACTTGACTGCAGCTGTGTACATGTACTGATATTATAGCCAAAAAATTGGCTCCTGGCATTCCGCGCGTATTTTGCAATGTCAAAAAATTGGCTCGTGGCACTTAATGAGTTAAAGCAATTGGTACCAGTTCTTTCTTAGGTAATGATTTTTATGCAACTAGAAGGGCCATATGATTTTGTTTGGTAAGACTGCCCACTTGTGGTCTGGCCAAAAATCAATCACCAAACGAGTTCTGTGTAGTACATGCACATGATCGCAGTTATGATTGTGAAGTGGAACATTTCACTATGCATGCCCTATCAAGCGAAGGCTCGCCCCATATGGCCATGCTAATAATGCAATATGCATTCATCTAGTTTATTATAATCTCGGGCGTGGCGCGGTTAGGCTCAGTAAATACGTGCACTTATTGTACAGTAACAGTCTGTACCACTAGTAGACGTCAGACGACTTACTTAGAGAGGTGTTTCCTTTCAGTGAGTTTGAAGCCTTACCCTCGGTCTTTTGTATCACTATAATACTGTACAACCTCCAATAGTGGACACTTAGGGACATATATAAACCTCTCAACAAAGGACACTTGTTAGTGTCCCAAATAGACTTGTGTAATACATTTGACCTCCAAGGAGGACAACCTTCTCTACAGGGTCCCAAAGTGTTCTTTATTCGGAGGTACATGATAACCACTGTATATAATAACCATTGCCTACATTTTGTGTTTTTATTCTATTTTATAGTACGTGTGCCACCTTGAGCTCGGTAAACTCCATCTCTGTGAAGCGGTGAAGTCTGTCTCGGTGAACTCCCCCTCTGTGAAGTCTGAGGTGTAGTGGTGAAGTCCGTCTCGGTGAACTCCCTCTCCGTGAAGTCTGAGATGAAGTAATCGTGTTTTTCGTGACAATATTAGTGGTACACTGTGACCTAACTTAGTCCACCCCCTTTGCAACGAAGAAGGGTCTGGCGAAAGCTGTACACTGAATCTGTCCCGAAGGGAACAGATTAGTACGTCACTCGGGTTTCAGAATGATTGACGGACAAGAAACAAAATGGTGGGCGAATAAATCGGTCAGCCCAATATGTAGTTTTAGCATGTCTTGACACAGCCGCCAAGTCATCTTATTTATGGTTTATCGAAAGTAGCAAAAGCTAAGTAGCGTTTTTAGTGTGCGTGGTCTAGATGCTCGATCGCCCACGCGATTAGCATTCCAATGATTCCATTGGGACGTATTCGGTGTACAGCTTTCGCCAGACCCTTTGTCGTTGCGAAGGGGCGGGTACCGGACTAGACCTAACCAGTGAATACTTGCTGTGTTGCCTACATTTTTTTGTGCTGACTACTGTGTATAATCATTGTTTGTGTTTTTATTACATGTATATTATATTATATATAATTATATATAAATATGGTATGTGTGCCTCAGCTCTTTGAAGCCGTCTCGAGCTCTTTGAGCCAACTCCCTCTTTGTGAAGTCTGAGGTGAGGCGGTGAAGTCCGTCTCGGTGAACTCCCTCTCTGTGAAGTCTGAGGTAAAGTAGTCATAGTGGTACACTACTTAGTCTGGTACCCGCCTCTTCGCAACGAGGAAGGGTCTGGCGAAAGCTGTACACTAAATCCGTCCCGAAGGGAACAGATTACTACGTCACACAATCTGACCAATCAGGTTTCAGAATGATCCACGGACAAGAAACAAAATGGAGGGCGAATAAATCGGTCCGCCCAATATGCAGTTTTAGCATGTCTTGACACAGCCGCTAAGCAGTATGTGTCGTCTTATTTATTGTTCATCGAAAGTAGCAAACGAAAATCAGGCTAAGTAGCGTTTTTAGTGTGCAGCAATTTATGGTTCACATGACTCGATTGCCTATGCAATTAGCATTGCAATGATTCCATCGGGACGTATTCAGTGTACAGTTTTTGCCAGATCCTTCCTCGTTGCAAAGGGGCGGGTACCAGACTAGACCTAACTTGCTGTGTTGCCTACATTTTTTTGTGCTGGACTATAAGTTACTTGTATAATCATTGCCTACATATGTGATTACATATATACTATATTATATATAATTATATATATATATTATATAGTATGTGTGCCTCAGTGAAGTTCGTTTCTAGCTCTGTGAAGTCTCTCTGTGAACTCCCTCTCCAAGTCTGAGGTGAAGTAATCGTGTTTTTCGTGACAAAATTAGTGGTACACTGTGACCTAACTAGTAAATACTCATTGTGCTGCCTACGTTTTTTTGTGCTGGTTACTGTGTATAATATTTGTACATGCACAACCATGAGGGTTTCTCACTTCAGTGCTTTCCAGTATACATGAAGGGGTGGAAAAGCTTTGACATCTTTATGGCTTCAATCTTACATGTGAATAGCAATAATTGCAATGAATATATTTCTAGCTAATCTTGTAATTATCTGAAACGTTATGCACCTAAAACTTCAAGAATAACAAGACTTCATCCTCGTGAGTTGTACACTGTAATCTCTAGGATACTTACTGTTTATACCCAAAAATCCACGGTCCTGTACAGTCGGTGACTCAAAATAAATCGTTATGGTAGCCAAGAAGTAGCCTACACAAACTCGGGCGTTTTTGGTAATTCGTTACAGCTAACAAATGGTGACTTTCACGGGATGTTTGTGACTTGTAAGCGATAAGTGTGAGTTCAGCAAAGTGATTCATTATCATGTGTTTTAAAAATGACCATTTGTATCGGTATTTTTGCAACGAATTTCTGTAGTACATCCTGCATATTTTCTTCTATTTGTGCTCTGAATACTAAACCTCTAGAAGAGTCTTTGCCTATTATTATAGCAGTCGACGACTCGTTTGCTCCAAAAATAAAGGTAACAGACGACCTTCTGTGGCCTGTATTTCTTTTGTTTGTTTCATTTTCTTTCCATGGAAATAGCTTTGAAGTTATTGACTCTTGTGCTGTGTCTGGTGAAAATTGCAAATATTTTTGTGATTAGGCAAATAAATAGCCTATAATCATGATTTGTGCCATACATTTTGGCCTACTGGAAGCTAGTGCTGTGAATAAAAACCGGTATACCTACTGTTAAGTAAAATAAATCAAGTTAACCGAACAAAATTTCAAAAACCGGAAACCTGACATATTCCATTATAATTGTATTGCCAACCAATATTAATAATGACAAAATGGCTCTGTTTCAAAGCTTAAGTCGGGCATTGCCCGACTATGCCCAACCCTGCTGAGTACAAAATTTGCATGTTCATAATTGCGTGTACATGTATATACATGCATGATTCAGTAATTTTGCGAGTAATTATAGTGTATATTAAATTATGCATTTTTATTAGTTTACCACGAACTAAATTAATTTTAATGATACATGTAGCAGTTCAAAAAGCTATATTTTGTTCACGTAGTTTAATATTGAGAAGAAGTACAGGTAATTAACTCATTGCTTGATCAATTTTGTAACGTGTGTGGCTGAACAATGGAGAAATGAATGTCCTTTTTTGAATGCAAGCGTTTTAATGCTTCGGATTTTGTAGGTTCAATGCCAATAGAATACATCAAGAATAAGGAGCTAGTATAACATCCATTGTTTTCCTTTCTGAGAGAACTTGCAAATCCGAATAAGTCTGACAAAGGACTATTTGCAGCTTAAGTAATCTCAGCTTTCTGCTTTGCGTTTGCTAGTCCAGTCACTGTATCTGATTTACTCATCCACAAACTGCCAACTTTACTTATCTCCTCAGTTAACTTCTCCTTCTCTTAGTTGCTTTCAATTGAACTGCCTGCTGATTTTTATGCAAGTGATCCTCATTTTGACGCTGAATTCTTGTCTTATCTTTCTCTTTGAAAGATGGTGCTAGCATCCTTGCTGCCTTGAAAATTTTTTCTCTTTCATCAATTCCCTGCTCATTAGCCACTTTGAAGTTTTGTTATGAGCAAATAGAATCAAGCAATGATGGTGGCATTTGGTTTTTCTCGCAAAACTCGATCCAAAACCGCAAAATCTTTCTCTCAGGAGCTATGTTGGTAGTGGGAGCAGATTACAGAAGTTATAGGGGAAAGACGTCACAAGATGGAATCATTGCCTAAGTCTGACTTCAAGCGTATTTTTTTGGATCAGCAAGTAACTCTAAGTTTTAAATATTTATATTACACTAACTGTCAGTATGGGTCATTGTATGACATATAGTATAATTATACTTCATTTCAAATGTAAACAATGCATGCATGCGCCCCCGGGTCACGCAATTTACATAAAGACTCGCTAGCTGTAATGTCATTGTGCTATATACTGATGCCATATAGCTTAAAATGAAATTGTATCCCCCCTGCTTTTAAAGGTATCAGCTATGAAGTGTAAGAGTAAAACTGGAATTCGTTGGCATCAACTTTTCATTCGTTGGTGCCTTGGGTATCTCCAAAGGCGTATGAAGTAATGAGGGAATCAGGGATGCACTTGCCTACCGGGCGAACGTTGAATGACTATACTCACTGGGTTTTTCCTAAGCCAGGTTTCAGTTATGAAATAGAAGCAACTCTCAGCAGTTAGGCTGCATGTCACTTCATGGAGGCAAATACCACTGCAAGAAAGGGTATCAAGGACAGTTTAAAAGTATGAAAGGTTTACCTGAAGTGCATTACAGTGTGGTGGTGGGTGTAATACCGTTTTACTTGCTACTTTCCCTTATATAAACTAATGTTTGTTTTGTAATAAATACGTATCTGCATAACTTTTGACATGAATAAAGTATTTTAAGGACCAAACTACTCCTTAGAGTGAGGGCTTTCATTTGCTACCCATAATGATTGCTTTGTGATGTAGCCAAATAATACGGTTATTTTTTTAATAGTTAATTAATGCCTAGAGGTCATCGGAAGTCAAATCTGCGGTGGCTCCACTTGTCAAAATCCTTCATGTTCTAATCAAGTTTCATGCTTCTGTGTAAAAACCCACAATCCTTCCAAAAATCTGCACATATCTCCCTAACTTTCGAAAAACCCTTCGGCCACCTCCAGAGTAAGTTTCAGATAGAAACCAGACAGCTATAAGTCATTGCTTAGGTACAACTGCAAATCTCTTCTAAGTTCTAATCGTGTGTTTTACTATTTCAGTACATTTCAGTACTGTCTTACTGCAATCACAGGTTAATAACCCGCTTTTTTGCTGGTGTTTTCTTACCGGATATGTATTCGTGTCGGCGCCTTTCATCTTATGGCTTCCCATGGTACTCGTGGACCTCACTGTCAACAGCAATACCTTTATTTGTGACCGTGTCTAAGAATACCTGTTATCTGTCACATTTTTTCGAAATCGAGTTAGAGGCATGGTTGAAAAGAGCAAATCACGATGAATCTTTTGCAACTTGTTGCGTTTTAATTTGTTGGAGCAGACGGAAGTTACGAGCGTTTAAAACATTATTTTCTTGAACGTTCATTCTTGAGAAACGGCCTGTGAAAGATTTGAATGCAATAATTCGACGTTTTCCGTATTCTCATTGCTAGTTAATTAAGTCACGTGACAACTTTGACACAGAGTAAACAAGATGGCTAAGGAATCTTTTTCCTAGTAAAAAGAAGGCAAAGAAAGTATTGTAATTGGCTATCGGTGAGTTTGTATTAGTTAAAAATATTATTATGCATTCAATGAAAGTTTATTTTTTTATTTTGAAGTAAAAAGAATAACTGAAATAATTGTTTCTTGTGTTGAAACCGCGGTTGAAACTCTTCGTGTCGCCGACCGTCCTCGTGGTGAGCAGAGGTCGTTTTAGGCTGTGCTTGAGGTGTGAAGCGGTCTCCCCTGAGGAAAGAAGACATCTGTAACAGATCACTTGGTTAGCCACTGCTTAGATGTGCCTATATAAAAAAAAAAAAAAAAAAAACGAAGTAAAACCAAGCGTACGTGTAACAGAATGCCTTGTGTTAAGTTACTTCCTTGTATTTGTTAGTCACTGAAAGAAAACTGAAAGCATGTCATGTTAGCAATAACACATTACTGTTTGCACTTAATGGATTGTTACTTAGAAATCTGGGTAGTTCTCAAAAGAACTGATTGAAGAGAGAAATAGAGAGAGAGAGAAATAGATAGCCAATCATCATCGAACTACGCAGGTGGTTGGGTCTGTTTACAGGTCTGTCTATTGTGTCCAGGTTGGCGGCATTTAGAACAGACTCGGCTCCTCGATGGCCTGGAGGTACTGCCAGTGGTAGGCACGTTCCCTGAAACAGTGGTAGAGGAGTTTCCTATGTTTGGTGGTTCGAGAGAGCGCTGAGGTTCGAGAGATGGAGGTTTCGGGCATACGAGATCCTTACATGGTGGTGAACAGTAGTCTCGGATCTTGTCGTACAAGTACTGTTGACGCTCAACTGATAAACCTTTGGGAGGAATGATGGCAGGTAAGTCACTAGCAGTTGGTTGCCATGACTCATTCACTCTTCCTTTTAAAAGGTTCAGTGTGGTGGTATCAGTGTTACTGAACTCCTGAATGTTGACACTCCCTGGTTGGCTTCTCAAAAACCGGAAATGATGGTACCCGGTTATACCTGGGATCTTCTTCAGATAGGGAGCGAAGTGGTCACACCAGTTGTAGGTGGGGATGAGGACATCACCAGACTGGGTTCCGAC
>JAYJLX010055783.1:0-10498 GCA_036873525.1 Chalinula nematifera | reverse complement strand
CAAATTATGTTTGTGTTGAATGAAGTGTATATACATGCATAACAGCGAGGGTTCAGCACTTTAGTGCTTTCATTATATTAAATAATATTTAAATAACTAGATTAATTTTAATAAAATAGTTAAACCACGTGTAAATTTTCAGCATTAATTTTTTTGTTACAAAGTAATGGTAGCTAGCTAGGCATTATCAGGCGGTGTGTACTCCGCCGTCAGCGCCTTATTGCTCAAGAAGCAGGTTTCGATGTTGAAGGAGTGTTCGTGTCCAATTGGGACCTGAGGAATGAACTGATACGGCTGGGTACTGTAACGAGTTCAGATATTGTGCTGCGGCCATTAATAATTGACGAGACTGTGTAACTAAACAAAGCCGAATTAGTGATAGAGTATTGGACTGATGTATTCAGGTATATAATATTTATGGTCAACGTATACTGACATGGGACATGTGTTACCATGCCAGTAATAGTATCTTTATCCAGGTCTAGTCTCTTGTAGCCAGCCCCTCCTACTCCTCACGGGGAGGGTCTGGTCTACCTAGCATATCGTTTTTGTTCTGGATTCGAGCCCGATGTCAGCAAGCTAACATCCATTTATGTCACTGCACATGGGCGTATCATTTTATATTATCGATTCTAGAACAATGGCTGGCTTACTGACCTTCAGAGACCAGTTGTTCTTCTAGTCTCGCGGAGCCAGACCCACCCTCTGCTGCGCGACGGGAAGGGTCTGGGGACATGCACGCTCAACAGTGGTTCAAGTACCACCATGCGGTTGGTGGTACTTGAGTCAAGTGGCCCACTTGAAAACCACGCCCAAAGAAGAATTCTCTACCGTATGCAAAGTATTGGTGATCTTTCGAGACAAATACAGTTCACCTTCATCAAATAGTGCTTCATTTTTCTTTAAGCTTCGATTATAACTGCTCTTTTCTTGGATTGGTCATCGATCGTATCCATGTTGTTTCACGTGAATTCAATGAATATAATTTAATATAAATGAATATCATTACTACACGTGAATATCATTATCAGAAGCCATAGCACTTGAACCACTGCTGTATGTACGTGTCCCCAGACCCTTCCCGTCGCGCAGCAGAGGGTGGGTTTGGCTCCGCGAGACTATTGTTCTTCGCCGTCTATGTTCAGTTCAGCTGTTCTGCCTTACAGAAGCAGTGAAAAAGACAAGGGAATTGATCATACAGTAAGAGTGGCCATTTTTTTCACGTGATTTCCTATAGATTACTATAGATTACAGGATCACCAACTTTTGGTGATCCAGAACAAAAACGATGCGCTAGATAGACCAGACCCTCCCGTGAGGAGTAGGAGGGGCTGGCTACGCGAGACTAATCCAGGTCATGTAGGATATGTAGAAAGGTACATGCCCAATAGAAATTATGCATGAGGCTATGAATATCATTAACGCGCTACCATCTTGAAGGGCAAAAATATACAGAGTGAGTAGGCAAATTCCATGTTTTTCGATATTTCTCCATAACAAGTGAGCGAGCGAACACCAGAAATCACAGTATGATAAGCACAATTTCACAAGTATATGCACTTATTTTTTGTTTTGCAAATCCGGTTTTAGTAGTGAACAGAAATTAATTTTGAAGAAATTGTTTTTGGCCTACTCGCCCTATACATTTTTACCCTTCAAGATGGCGGCACATTAACGATATTCATAGTGCGTTAATGATATTCATAACCTTGTGCATAATCTCTATTCTGATGTTGTATACAGCAAAAAAATCAAGTTTTAGTGTGTTACGGAAGCACATAGTAAAAAAAAATGGGTGCATGTGTTACTAATAGACACAGGACACTATGTAAGAATACACTGATAGAGGACATAGTGGCAGTGAGAAAGGAAGAGATGCTCGGACTGTTATAAGTAATAATACTGCTAAGTATGTTTGCCAGTAACTGCCGTAAATACAAGCAATACCTGACTGATTCCTCCTTTATTAGACTTATTCCATGTAAATTAACAGTATTACTATTACTATAGGTATAATGGAGCTATAGCTGCTAACACACTGAATTTCAAAGTACGTATTTCCTCTCGACTGTTTCTTATAGGTCAGTATATTTATACTGTCTTTGTATAATGAGTATCACAGCCTACTATTGTACCAGGAATCATTAACCCGAGCGTGGGCGGAGGGTTATAGTAGTTGGTTTGTGTGTCTGTGTGTGTGTGTTACCACGTAATCTCTGTGGATACTTGATGGTAGAACTTCACTGACACTCCATTGAAGGCAAACATGGCCAAGGTTAAGACAAAGATCTTTGAGTATTTTGATCGATAGTTTTGCTGGTCACCATTTTATCAGACCGCGCCTCTTGAGCCGGCACATGTTGCAAAATTTGTCAGTCACGCCTAGTTCTAACTCTAGTTGTGTTGTCATGCCTTCTGATGGCTTGGATGAGTTGGATCTCGGCTTGGGTAGCATCTACTGTTGTGAAGACTAGCCCTAGCATGGCCCTCGAGTTTCTAAAGCCTACTGTGAGGGCAAAAATTCTCCCACTGGACTATATTTTCTAGTCATTGTGAGTTTTGTTAGTGCAAAAATGCTGGAATCTGCATAGACTATAATGAAACTTGATGATCTACTCTACTAGTTTACTACATGCTTGTAAGTTTTTACTTAGATCTAGTTCATTTCGTTGTTGTTTAAGTGTGAAGAATCTTTACTAGTAAGAATATCTATATAGGTATGCTGTTTTCTACTGTAGATGTCTAAGTGTGTGTGTGTGTACATGTGCTGGACTGTACGGCCTATAATGCTAATTGCTATGACTTAGACGACTTAGATGTATAAGAAGCTGTGTGTTGTCAAATCACATTTCTATCAGATCCACTGTTTATACATGCATGACCGCGAGGGTTCAGCACTTTAGTGCTTTCATTAAGGAATGCTCTTTTCCCTGCCATAACGATTGACCAACCTTTACTATTATACATGTGACTAGCGTCATGTGCCAATGGACTTGTAGTCATGATCAAAAGCAAAGAACCAATGAGAGCTGTCACTTTAGGACAGGTGCAGTTATTAATGTCATAATAGTTATATTAAGGGATTATGTTTAATCACAGTATATCCGCAGTGCAGTGAGGAGCGTTGTTGGGGCAGAGCCTGCATTAAAGAGGTGTTTCTGATTATATCCAATTCCCAATCAAAATGACTACTGCATGAGTATTGTTGGTATTGTAGCTTAAGTGTCCCGCTTGCATGTAGACATTCATGATGTGCACTGGCCATCAGTGAGCTTAATATGTGTGGTAGTCTGTTTTGTTGGGCATGACTATAGCTTATATAGATTCAGTATATGTGACTGTGTCTGAGAAAACCTGTTATCTATCACACAAAAATTATTTAAGCTACATTATACAAAGGATTCAGACAAAGTACCTACGAGACACTAACGATTGAAAAGACGAAAAGCGTTTGTGTTTTTTTTTATGATCACAATCAACGGTCCATCTTTATTGAGTCCGTGCAACTTTGTAAACTGTTATTGCACGATACTGAAACATGATAGCTTGCTGCTCAATACAGACGACCTTCTTTAGATAGTAGAGCAAGTTTCATAACTATATATCTTCAAAATTGAGAGAGTTACAAACAGTTAAAACTCCATTGCCAATCGAGAATTTAGCCATTATTAAAGCAAGAATTATTAAGTCAACTAACAACATTAGTTAGGAGCCCGTGAATGCCATTACACAGCATGTGCACCAACTAGTCTCAGTTGTGTGGCCAGACCCTCTCACTCCTTCGCAGAAGGGCGGTCTGGCCACATGGGACTATACCCACCAATCGTAAATTGAACCAAGCCATGCACATCAATAGACTGATTCCTGACCAAAATTAATGGGTGTGGCCAAGAATTGCAATTATAAGTTCATTGTATAGCTTATTATTTCAGTCTGTTTATGATAAAGCATTTCAAGTCAATGTGGACACTACTACACCTTGTGACAGTGCTATACTGCTGTACTACTATCACTAAAGCACTTATTGATGTGTAAGTATATAGTATAGTTAAGGACTCAATGCAATGTTTCGCAATGAATACTATACTGACTCAACAAGGCATAATAATTGAAAGAGTTTATGTTTTAATGTGTAATTGTTGTAGCTCTGCAACATTCAAAGTGAATACTGCAGGAACAGGATGTTCTAACATCATTCGAATAAATAGACTACTATCGAGTGAATCCATCCATATCTTAGAAACTACATTAGGTATGTACTAGCTAGCACTATAGTTTATCAACAACTATACCTTTACAATACTACATGATACATTTTGTTTAATAGGAGATGAACAATTAAATGTTCCAATAGTAGTACCTAATACAATACCTAATACAAACATAATTGAGGGGACACTAGAATATTCAGTTGAAAGTGATGCAGTATCATCTCCAGGAACATTCTGTTGTTGGCATCTATCGGATGCTGAGTTTATTAATGACGAAGATCAAGATTCAGTCATAGGGCACATCAGTTTTTGTGATGATGGAAATATTGAGAGACACTATTACAATGGCACTTTATGGACCTGTACACTACCTAAAACACCATCAGAAGGGACCCCTGTAGCACGAGTAAAGTCAAGCAAGTACAGGATTACTAATAACGTTATAATGGACTCAGTGCAGACAGTCACAGAATGTATGAACACAACAACACACAAGTTCCACTCTCAATCACCTTTTTTTGGCAGCATTAATCAGACGCTATCCACTGAACCTACTCCTACTGTTAGTGTGATGTGTGAAATGAAAGGTATTTGGAAAGCCACACAGGCCAATACTAATGATACAGTTGCTAATGAATGTGGCAGTGGATCAGTATCAGGTACAGTACAATACCCGATAGAGCACTCAGACCCGTGCTTTAACTATTACTTATAGCAATAATAAATTATTAAACTACGAACTCATAGGTACTAGAAGGTGTAATGAGGATGGTGAATGGGAGGAGCCTTATTATACTACATCAACACAATTTGTGGACATACTCTTAACGGTATTTAAAGCCTCAATGAAATAATACATTCATGTTTAGTTTCCGATCTATATAGGTCTGTGCTGATCCTGTGAGTGGACTTCCAACGTTACTAGATGATGATTCTGAAGATCTGTCCACTGACCAGTATATACTCCTAATAGAGACAATAGTGGACTCACTCACAGACAATACTGATAATATTCTAGTTACATTAGAAACTACTAAGGTTTGTGGCAGTAACTATAGCACAATTATTACAGTCTTTTAATTATACAGACACTCTTAGCAGCTAATGAAGAAGCTATTAGAAAGATTCTGAACGATAATCAGTTCTTTGACAGGGTAACACACACATAACATGTACATGTACATACATACACACAGGCACATGGTATCTGTAAAACTGATATTTCACTGACAGTATGCATGGTCCCCTGTTTATTGTATACAGGAGAATCAAACCAGACTAGGTGCAAGGATATTGTTAACATTAGATGAGTTTGCTCTGACAGCTAATCTGCCATTGAACATTACTATCCTTTTTAATGGCATTGGTATGTCTCCCATTCAGTATATAATAATGGCTTTGATTGTTGTTCTTGTATATTTTATAGCTTTATCTGTTATGGAGTTCAATGGTGTTCCAAAGGAAGACATTACTACTATTAAGGTGGGACAGGATTCCATTACTATCCCACCAGATGTGTTCAGGACAGATAATAATCGCCCACAACAAGGTATATACCTTCTCTATTACATATAGGTCACATATTATTATATGTTGTTTCATTAACAAACAGCAGCTATTCGTGTTGCTTCATTCCACTATCAAAATATCTCTCAATTACTACCTCCAAGAGATCCTAACTCTACTATAGTGTCATCAATAATATCAGCTACAACTAACTGTACCTCATGTCCTGTGGATAACTTGGATAGAAACGTCACAATACAACTACAGATAGAGGTATAAAGAGAGAGAGAGTATAAAATATTATTGAATTACTGAGTTTGTGTGGTATCTGGTAATTCCATTCAAGCTCTAGACTGTTTACTATTCTTATGTAATTATAACCATTTTTAGCCCACAGCAGCTGTTGAGAACCAGATTATATCCTGTGTATTCTTTCTATTTGACAAGTAAGTAAACTTATTTGTTTGTCTTGTCACTGTGTAAACATGTACACAAATAAAGCACATGTATAGCACATGTAAGTACATACACACTGTGCAGCACCTGATGTTGTAGTGTACTGACTTTGCAATTAAGTATTCTAACTGATGTAGTATAATATTAGGTTTGTTTTCATAATGTATTATAACCTTGATAATAACAGGAAAGTACCTATTGGTGGTGATTGGAATACCAGTGGATGTACCACAGTATCAGTTGATAGTGATCTAGTCACCTGTTCCTGTAATCATTTGACTCATTTTGCTATACTACTCAGTCCTAGAGGAGGAGGAGGGACAGAAAATGGTGTAAGTTACATAGATTTAAGTGTTGATGTGTTACCTTAACTATTGTTTTGCACCAGCCACAATTTTCGGTGTTTAATATAGTATGTTAGCTTGCAGTATTGATTTATTGCATTTGCTATAGTGCATTAATCCACTGTACTCTTATGTACTACAGAGTTAATTACTAGCCTTAACATAATCACAATCTCTATAAGTGATTTGGTTTTAGAATCATTGTTATGCATTGATTGGTAATTTGATCAATAGGATGACCGAATCCACCGTGAAACCCTCAACACCATTGGTCTAGTGTTAGTACCTATCTCACTGTTATGCATGGTGATGGTCATATTGACCTATTCTCTTATAAGGTAATGTGACATATTGTCATGTAACATATTGCTGTCATGTTATCTATACTTCACTATAGGTCATTATGGAGTATTCGTAACTACATACACATTATGTTGTGTGTTAGTCTGTTTATGGCTCAGCTAGTATTCATAATAGGAGTGGACAAGATTGAGAACCAGGTATGGATTAATAGGAATGAGTCTATTCATAGCGGTATCATCATCCCTCATTATAGGATGTTTGTTCAGCTGTGGCTGTGATATTACTGTATCTGTTCCTGGTGACGTTCATGTGGATGTTAATGGAGGGTGTGGTCTTATATGTTACTCTTGTTAGAGTATTTATAAATAACCATTTGTACTACATCATTGGTTTCACAGTGGCTAGCTATGGTACGTGTGCGTACATTTATTAATTTTCTACATACTAATTAAACAACTGTTTAATTATTGTTGCAGCTATACCAGCTGTTTATCTGGCTATAGTAGTACCCATTGGATATCTGGTAAACGTTGAGGATATTCCAGGCCACACCCATTTCCTGTATTATGACAATGATGTATTAACAGGGTATGTATGTATTGTGTGTTAGCTTTACCACTAGATTACTGTGCATCTGTATACTTGAACCCTCTTGGCCAAATAAGGTCTCATCTTTAGACACAAATCACTGCTTTACTTTTCATGCATACATATATAGTTGCTGGTTGAATTATCAGAGTGGGTTTATTGCTGCGTTCATAGTTCCAGTTTGTCTAATTGTCGTGGTTTGTGCGTAGTAATTAGTGTCTTGTAGTAAATATTGATTTTGATCTTTTATTTGATTTATTATTTTCCCTCAATAACAATAGGCTAATGTTGGGTTTTTTATTATGGTGATTGTTATTATGATGAAACACTATAAGAAACAAGAGAAGAAGAAAGTCAGTGTAACTGTAAGGTATGTACACATAGTATATTACACTAGAGCCAGCCCTGATGACTCAATGTGAATATTTAATTGTGTCCTAAATTTGCATGGCTATTATTATACTGTACTAAAAATGATGTACACTCCTAAAAATTAATTAGGACATTAGGATTAGTGTCCCATACAATGGTGTCTGCTGTAGTTACAATGGTGTCTGCAATGGTGTCTGCTGTAGTTAAAGGGGTTTCCAGTATACATTACATTATTACGCTACTCAATGGTTAAGGGGGTTCCCAGTATACGTTGTATATCATTATGTTATATACTGTTTATAATAGGCATTGGTTGAAGGCCTCTCTCACACTGACTCTTGTGATGGGTATAACATGGATTACTGGTGTCCTGGCATTCACAAAGTATCTGATAGCCTTTTCATATATTTATACTGTATTCGTGGCCGGACAAGGGATACTGCTCTTCATTATACTAGTACCACTCTCCAAACAGGTATAAGCTTTGCCATCATTACGTAATTGATTACTTTATTGCCTGGTTTTGTCCTTACGATGGCAGGTTAGAGAGGCGTATTTAAGAATACTTAAGAGGATAGCAGCAGATTCTGACAAATTATCAAAGTTATTGAGCCTCATCACATCATCAAGTTTGGTGAGTTCCCCTATACAACCACACCCCCTATTGCACTGGTACTATAATAGTTATGTTGTATCATAATGGAAATATAGTATTATTATAGTATTATTATAGTATTATTATATTATTACTTCTAGTGTACTACATATTTTCCAACGTAACTCAGTCCAATGCATACCTTCCATTAGTGTAATGTTTATCCATAGAATATTTTCCAATATATCACTCACTGTATTACATCATTATAGACTAAGGACAGTACAAGCAGCAGTAGTCAGAAGAACAGTAAGAAACCTACAGACAGTAATCATAAGCACAAAACTAGTGGTGGAATTGTATTGGGCTCTTTTGACGAGCACATTAGTTCTGCAAGCATCTACTGCAATGCAGGCCTAAATACATCCTCTTAAGTTTCGGGAAAGTAACCATGCCCACCTTCACACTGAAGTCCCAGTGTATCATTATCTTCATTGAAGGACTACCCTATGATACTGTTCCAATCCCTCCCCCCCTATTTTATCTATAGTATATCCATGAAAAAAGATTATCAACATTTCCTTTGGTTTGTTTTGTACAATATGACATTATGTTTTTAATTTTTTTTTTTTTATCATTTTTAATAACTAATTTTTAATAAAAATTTAAAATAGTTAAACCACGTGTAAAATTTTCATGATCATGTTACAACTACAAAGAGTGATGGTAGCTATATCAGGCGGTGTGGACTCGGCCGTCAGCGCCTTATTGCTCAAGAGGCAGGGTTACGATGTTGAAGGAGTGTTCATGTCCAACTGGGACCAAAGGGATGAATACGGGTACTGTAATTCAGATAAGGACTATGCAGCGGCCATTGACGTGTGTCAGAGATTGGACATCAAACTACATAGAGCAGAATTTGTGAAGGAATATTGGACTGATGTATTCAGGTATAACACTCAACGCATACCTTTACTATTGGTTACTGGGCAGGGGACATATGTTACCATGGTATCAGTATTTTTATCCAGGATATACAACGAGGGTACACGCCCAATCCTGATGTTGTATGTAACGAAAAAATAAAGTTTGGTGTGTTACGGAAGCACATAGTGAATGAAATGGGTGTGTCACTAATGGCCACGGGACACTATGCAAGAACACACAAAAGACATGATGGTCAGTTGACACACAATGAGAGAGTTAAGGCTGATTCACACTATAAATGTAATGTAAACGTAACGTTATCGTAACGAAAGCGAATACATGGGAAGAGTATGACTCATTAATGTAATGTTCGAAGTTGAACTTGATTCAACTTTTACGTTACGTAAACGTCACCTTTATAATATGAATCAGCCTTAAGAGATAGCTACTGACTGCAAGTACTTATTGCTGTTTAGATACTGCTAATTATGTCTGCCGGTAACGTACTGCTGTAAATACAAACATGTATATACCTGTCTGATTCCTCCTTGATAAGGCTTATTCCATGTAAAGTATTAACTCTATAATTCATTATTATTATGTGTTGTTATATTCCTATAGGTATGGTGGAGCTATTGAAGTCTGCTGATGATGTCAAAGACCAAACATATTTCCTCTCTACTGTTTCTCAGGTCAGTATTATATTATACTGTAGTTGTGATGAGTAGTGTCATAGCCTACTCTTATTATACCAGGAATCATTAAGGAACGTTATTTTCCCCATTGGTCACATGACTAAGGGGTGTGTACGTCAGGTAGCCTGTGAGGCAGGGTTAATGAAGGCAGTGAACCGAAAAGAAGTAAAGTTAATCACCCCTTTATATATGTATGGTTTACTTTATATGGTAATTCTCTGATAGTAGAGTATGCCTTCTAGATATATGTGTGTATGGTTTACCTTATATGGTAATTCTCCTATAATAGAGTATGGGGTTATGTTTCATTGGCAAAAGGAAGTTCCCATCATTCCTTAAAGAGGTTCACATTCTTTCTACCTTTTCCCTTCAGTTCTTTTCTCTTTTTCTCAATATAATTTATGTAAACTTTATCATGTATGTTCTCTTTATATTTGTAGTATATTGAAGATAAAGAAGGCCTTTTTGTGTCACATGATGGTCAGGTGATTGGAGAACATA
>JAYJLX010055772.1:0-10501 GCA_036873525.1 Chalinula nematifera | reverse complement strand
CATGTACATTGTATCTTGATGCATTGTGTAATTTTATTAAACAGATCAAGGATGTTAGGGATGTGCAATTGCTTGGTCGATTGGCCTGTGAGACGTTAGACTTGCTCCTTCAATGTCGAAACCACCTTCAATGCTTCAACTGTCAGACACAACTTGCACTACTCAAGCGATAGCATTACACAAGGTAGTGCTAGAGTCGATGGCTGAACTTGCACAGTTTCAGGATGGTTTATCTACACTTGGTGTTGCTAATGCATAGTCCTGAGATGATGTACTCCTATTACTGTATCAAACACAGTGTCCCGCTTACTTCAGGTATAACCGTGATTCACCATGGTGTGATTATACCATTTTAACCCAGGAGTGGGCAGAGGGTTACAGTATGTGTAGTTGGTTTGTGTGTCTTTCTGTGTGCATATTTATGCGTTAACGTGTAATCTCTAGATAGTTAATGTCCATAATTTGAAGTGTTCTTTTTTTTTGAAAACAGCAAAGATTAGCAAGAGAATTTGATGGCTTTATTGGTGACCATTTTCTTTGACTAAGCTCCTTAAACACATGTTTATAAATTAAAATGTATACTGTATCAGTCATGCTTATATACTCTTTGGGTTGGCTTGCTTGACAAACTAGGCAAAACCTCGACAGACCATCAAAAGAGTGGAAAAAGTGATTGTCAAATATCCTTACAGCAAGGGACATTGTAAAAGGTTAATTAAAGCATGCGATGGATGCATTCCAAACACTGTATTTTTATTTATAATATAGCACCGATATTTCCTGCCAGCAGTAAAGCTGCACTTAACTCTACGTTTGTTGTTCCGCATCATTCGCTGAGCATCAACGGCACAGATTTCGATATATCATCAAATCATTCATCCAGTAGTCCTTCCATTTCATCAAATGATTCGGTTGATCATGATGAGCATGGATTGACACCAAGTACCTATACAAATCCGACTTTGAATTCCTGTGGTTCAGCCCCAGAACCATCTGGATCAGTTGATCGTTTTTGTGGTGTAACTCCTCTGACTCCAACATTCTTGAGCATTTCTAGTGTACCATTCACAGGAGATAAAACCCTCAAATGTGCACTGCATGGAGTGGTACCTCATTGTGGTCCAAGCCCAGCCTCTAATGATTTAGATGGCAGTTCACAAGAAGAGCTTGATGATGACCTCAATGAGCCTGTAATGGGTTTCAAAATGATCGGTGACAACGTGGACAAGAATGTGAAATGCAGGTACAGTTGTGTTGATAAACGTCAGCTTACATCAATGCATTATTATCACCACTACCCTGTTCAAGATAGAACGAATATTGCAGGAATCCCTGACAACACTCCAGACCTCGAAAGCGTTCCACTACTTACCATTCCAGTGAATGACGTACTACCAACTACAACTGATAAAAATAAATCTCTATCACAATTTTGCCATCATTATCTCCCGAGTACTGGTTGATAACACAAAGTATTTTAACTGCTATTCAGATGTTGTTACCCGTCACATAAAGCACACTTTCTATGATGAAATGTCTTCAAAATCAAAAACAGTAAGCCATGTTTTTTTTCCAGTTTTACACTTGTGAAATTACTGCAATATAAGTCACAATTAAAATCCTTATAGGTACCGTTAGGTTTAATACTGAAGAATGAATCTGATCAGGATGATATGATCTCCATTTTGGAAACAATACAGAGCCGCGTTCCCACCTGTATTACCAATGACGAGTCATCTGCTACAATTCACAGTAAAGTATTGTTAGGTGGTGATCAGTTTTCAACTGCTATGGCTAGAAGGGTAATTGCTGAATGCAAAAACTCAACCAATGAGTTTAAAGGATTGGAAGCCATTGTACCCGTCGCTGAAGATTGGCACAGCAAACTATGTCTTCTTACGGTAGGCATGCTTGCATCTTGCACATTGCAATGATATAATTATAGTCAGTGATATATTTAATTATCCTATATAGAGTATAAATTTAATGCCAATTCATTTAAGGACAAAGGTACTATGTCATCTGAAGGTATTGCTGAACAGGAAAGGGATAACTTTTCATAAAAATAAAATAACGGATTTTAACGCATGTGAAGACTTTCTTAATACTGTGATTACCTGATACATTATCGCAGCTGCTATGAAAGTTCTTAACATATCTTCTGTGGATCGGGTACCATGTAACAATGATCTAATACCTGAGCTGGACTGGACCGAGTCTTATGATGTGAGGAAGGATTCGCTGTATGCTGTTTCTGCCAAAATTGTTTCTACATTCGTTGAGTTGCGTACCTTTGTTGAAGATGAACCGGAAGAACAGAACACATTAGATATAAAGTGAAAGATTATTCACAGTTGCTTTTGTTGACTGGACTATTTTATATGGAGTACAGTGATGCTATTAGAGAAGGAGACGGCAACCATGTTCTACGTTGCTGGAGATATATGTTTTTACTTTTTAAATGTACTGGTCGGACTAATTATGCTATTGAAGCTTTTAACATGCTTTCTCAGTACCATTTCCTCATGTCAAAACGGCAAGCCCATCAGTTGATTTGGGGTCGTTCTGTAAATATAAGAGGCTTGCCAGGTCATAACATCCCATGCGATTTGTACATGGAGCATTTGAACCAAACTTTTAAATCAGCGGATGCTGGACTTGGAGCTAATAAAATGGAAACAGCTTTGATTCGAACAGGAAAGGTCATAGGAATCATTGAAGATGTTTTGAAGAATTATGACGAAGAGAATGATATACATAAGGGATCTGGAGCATACAAGGTAGCTTCGATGAAACATGACATAAAAATTGTGCTCAATGTTTTGTGTAAGGAAAGAATTTTTTCATTCAAGTCATCTCAGAGGCACCATACTGCATTTTCAAACATTAATAGAAACCCCATGAAGTCCCTTAATCATGAGTTGGTACTGGCATGAATGTACAAACAACTTAACTTTTCAATTCATGGCTTTTAGTGTAGTTCATTATTTAGTTAATTCAATGATATAATAATGATCACTAAGTTTATTTATTTTTTTTTATTAATGGTAATATCATAAATAAATAGGTTAAAATTAGGGCATTTTATTTTGTTTGTATACATTCAAATTAAAGAAATTAAGGACAGGTCAATCAATTAAGTTATTATATATAACACATGTAACTGGACGAATGTAAACATTTTTGGGATGAGCTTTCGCGAATATTTAGTTGTATATTAGACTATGTATTTTATACTATCATGCATTCTTTTGTTCTCAACAAATAACAATTAATTGTTCATTCATGTATAAATTGATGGGAAAAAATGCTAAAAGGGTGCTGGCTGACTGGCTTGGTAATCAGAATAACAACAGTGATGTAGGAAGTACAGTAGACATTGATGATATAGTTTATCATGAAACCCTTCTATTAGCTTGTAGTGTATCACAGTTTCTTCTACGTTAAAGTCTTTCTTGCCTTTCATCCGGAGTTTTCTCCGTTCTTCTTCAGTCTTTGAACATACGTTTTCTCAGCTCCAAGCCTATGATGGACCACGGACGTCCATCTATAGCTGTTGTCCCATTGTTCAGGCAATGTGCTCAAGGAGTTCAGTTCCTCAGAGGGCTCTTCTTCACTAGTCTCAAATTTTTTGACCTTCGAGCCTTTCCCGTTTCTGATCGGCGGATCTTTGCTTGTTTATAGTTGTAAGCATCTATTCTGTTCAGTTATTTCTTCTGAGGTAGTCAAGTAAGTTTTGTTCTTGATTTTGTTTGCTTCAAATAATTATTTGTTTCAAATAATTACATGCATGTTTTTTCAATATTTTTCGCACGTTATAAAAGAATACGCAATCACGTACCCGTGAAACTGGGACGCAACTGACCAGTGTGGGGCTCGCTCAAGCTCGCCCAATTAATAAATTGGCTCAAAAAAAAAATACTACAATTTCCACATTCATACTTTTTTTGGCATATATCACAACACTTGCAACCAGATACACGATTTGCACTTTTGCTCTGTACAAAGTCTGAAAACAGAGTTGAACGACGGCAAACATCGGAACTGCAGTATTTCTTTAACTAATCATATAGTACTAGACGATTGTAAACAATGATGGGGCGAGCCTTCGCGAAGCATAGTTGACTTTAGACATGTTCTTACATAGGAGAATGATGTTGAAGCCAACTACCACTGAGATAGCATAATGCTAGGACAAATGTGTCAGTCGAAAGATTACATGAAGGACTGTAGCCTACACAGATGCAGATAATTCACTGAGGAAACTCAGTTCTTGACATGATGCTACACTAGTACTTATCATAGCACTGATCGTGTACATGTGACTGGATAATGGCTCTTGGAGTTGGAAAGTTTGTATAATCAAGACTCCCTAGTTAGTAGTTAGGGAGCTTGGAATGAGAGCTATCAAGTTGGTACACTGCCAGGCTAGGTATACAGTGTGTTAGTATATAGAAGCTTTCATAAAGATAAAAGAAATATATCGATAGAAGAAATTAGCCAGCATAGTATATATACACTGAGGCAGCCGAAGCTACATAGATTTAGTATAGTACTGATCACAGTATAGTACTTGTGACTGACCGTTTTGTGGCTCTTGGATTTGGAAAGCTTGGATAAACAGAGACGTTCTAGTTGTTTAGGCACAGAAAGTAGTGCAGCTGTGTTTTTTTATTAGATCTGTTTAAGAATGGGAAAGATAGTACAGACTTCACAGTCTCGATCACAGAGCCATTTTGTTGACTTACTTGTTGAGTGTTGTTGTTGTTGTGTAGTGATGTACTGTGGGTGTGTTTACTTAGTGCACATGGCAGTCGCATTTTTCATTGTAGCGTTATAAAAGATATTTACGGAAGTACGTACCAAAGCAAGCATACAAGCAAGATTTTCGACTAGTGTGGGGCTCGCTCAGGCTCGCCCCAATTATAATACGCAATGGTTAAGCACCGTACCCAAGGAGTGCAATTATTTTCTGTAATTGCGCTCGTTCTTGTAATTGCACTCGCGTACACGCGAATCAAACAACCAATGGAATCACAGAAATTTTACCTGACCTATTATTTGTAATTGTAAGTCGTCATGGATGCGTAGCAAAGGACACAAAGCCAGTGAAGTTGAGTGAACTTGAAGAATAAAATCTTTGACTGCTGCAGAGGAAGACGCAATTTTGCTGGAATTCCTGGGTAAAGAAGGATTCAAGGACTTTTTTGGAAGTGAGCTATTAGCTGTAAGAAGGCCTGGAGATGAAGATACTACGCAGAGTCAAGCGGCAGAGCCTAGCACAGCTAGCATTACAGTTCAACCTGCGGCGACATCTGTGCCAATGAAGACTGAGTCTAGGATAGAACGGCTCATTGAACTAAACAATAACCAAAACACCAACAAATCGACAGATAACTGGATAAACAGATATGCCAAATGGGCAAAAGAAAACGGTGTGAATGAGCTATTAGAAGTGGACAAGGAAGAACTAGATGGAGTGTTACACAGGTTTTACTACGAACTCAAGAGAAGTAATGGTGAAGACTATGAGCCTGACTCGCTACGTGTCATGCAGGCCACTCTTGAGAGGCACCTCAAGAACTCTGGTAAGCACTACAGCATCATAGAAGATGTAGAGTTCGTGAATCTAGAAAAGTACTAAATGGAAAGGCTATTGAGAATTGCAAAAGAATGGTATGGGTAAGAGGAAAATGAAGGCAGACGCACTCACAGCAGACGATGAAGAAGCGTTATGGGATTCCGATGTTCTGGATGGAAACAATCCAGTGATTCTGAATCACTATTTCGGCACGAGAGCCCGTCAAGAGCATCACCAAATTCGAATCGTTGTGATTGGGAAAAGCTGGGAACAAAAACTCAATGAATGCTTTTAAAAAAACAAACTGCGTGATGTTTTAAGCTTAGCATCAAGTAATTGAGAGCAAAAATTAATTAAGTATATAGCTTCCGGAGGTCTGGTTTTTCTGGATGCCGCAGCAGCTCATTCGGTTTTCATAACAGATAACACTTCAGTTAGAGTACAGACTGTTGAATATTGTGAGTCAGGGGAAGAAATTGTGCGAAGGAATTGATGAGCTTCATAGTATTCAGACAAAGGGTGTTTTAACAAGTACATGATGATAAGAAATTCTCCTGTAGCTATTTAACTTGGAAAGTTTGCTGGCAAAAGGTGAGGGACATAATCCATCAGTGGACTTACCACCTGACCATTCATTTAAAAAAGACAGTTTTTGTAATTCACAGAAAGTGCAATAGAAAGAAAAGATTAATTGTAGCTCAACTGAAACTTCTCAATTGTCGTTCTATAGTCTGTTCGCACAGAAAAGTCCACTGGGTTTGCCCAAACTAATTCAGGAGTTACACAAGCTTTTTTTTAAAAATTCCAAAACCATTGCAATCCTCACTTTGATGCAATCTCTGCAATATATGCCATTAAAGGATGAATTACTAGAATTTGCAAGTCTTACATGGTGAGATAGGGCATACTGAAAACCAAAAATATTTCATTTACTAGATCAAACTGCAACCCACACGTTTTAGCAACTGTAATATCTCTTGCTTCCTTTATGTTTTCTCTTCATTTTTACATAATACTTATGTTTAAATAGTTAAACCATGCAAACATAATAATTATATGTAATGATTGAGGTAACAAGCAAGCTGCACAAGCGTCTGGCTGACATAGATGGAGTAAGCTGAAGACCATTATCAGAAAGCCGAGGAACACGGGCTCTTCGAGTACTCGACTTTTTCTCCCGAGTCCCAAATACTTAGTGCAATATTTATTTATAATCAAAGGATCCAGAGTCAGTCAATCAGCTGGGTAAACAATCTTTGAACCAGGCACACGGCGTTGATTGTATGCCACCAAAAATACAGATTCAGCCTGTTTTTAGCCACTGGCACAAGTACAGGTTCAATCAACGAAGAACTAGCTCTATTTTAAGGCCTCAGTATCACTCAGACACTCATAGAATTCTGGCAAAACAACAATAAATCCATAAAATGGCAATCAAGGAATGCAACCTAGCGACCTGCAAACCACAAATATACATTTAGCATCATCTTACAACGTCACTCGTTTCCAGATTGCACCGGATGGGACTTTTCAACGTGAACAGACTATAACACCAAAGGCTCACGTGGAATTCTAAATAATTTTCATAATATTGATTATGAAATTGAAAAGTATGTAAAGGAGTGTAGTATAGAAGCAGATGCTTGGAGATGAACTAGGATATTAAAATTTGATGGTAACAGAAAGGAGGTAAAGGAAAAGGTCACATATGAAGGGATTAGGCAACATCTGTATAAATTCCTGACATTCATCTTGAATCACAAACATACAACTCCAGATACTCACAGCTTCTGTATCATTGATACTTACAAATGCAACACAAAAAATAGTTCCAGCTTCATTGAAAAATGTACTACGCGTATATCTGTTATGCTATAATGCTTAAATCAAAGGATTCTGAAACAAACACGTCTTTGTTAGCAGTTCTTTAGTGGGCTCCATCTGCTCCCCTATTTAGAGGTCTGATAATAAGAAAAGTCAGCCTGGTGCACCCTACTCTCCATTAATCTCCTCATGAGCATAAGTTTTGAGCCATCAGCCCCACATTTTGTTGAACCCTCAGTTGGATCTGTTTTCGCTTCAACCATGAGGACTGTCCAGACTCAGTCACTATTAAATACAAACTAATGCACTGTACTGCGGATCGCAGAACAAATTTGGGCATGACTGACATAATGATTTAACTGCAAAGCAAAATCATGAAGTATTGGGAAGATTTTATGCTTCTCAGTTCACGTGATTTGCACACACACACACCGCTCGACAAATTTTTAAACATGTACTTCATCAAGGTAGCATTTAGCATTCAGGACCTACTAATGTGTGGACAATACCACTCCATTCCAACAGTGATTGGAACATTAATATTGTTATTTATTGCCCAATGCCCTCTTCTACTGGTGGCAGCTCAGATGTTGGACTGTCTTTTTTGACACCGATTAAGAAGACACTTTGAGACAATGGTAATGAACTAGTTTGGATTTGCGTAAGAGCAAAAAGGCTGACAACACTTTTATAAAATTGATGAATCAGAGAACTGTAGCGGTAGTGGACGTCAAGGTATCGGTGAACACTCAGACATTGCTAAAGTGAGTATTTCTTTGTTATATACTTGTACCTATTGCACTTACAGTTGCCGGTATGCTGTGTTGTTTGTTTTAAAAATAAACAATGCTTAAAGCTGCCGTTTGTGAACAGTGCAAAAGGTACAAGGAGGATTATAATCGAACAATTGATTCATCAGTCTGATATCATCAATCAGTATACATGTACATGTACAATGAATAGAAATGATTGTTTGATCCAATAATCAATTTCTTTCGGTTGATTGATCTCTGATTGAATCCCAGCATCAATTAATCGAGTGATTGGAATCTTAAAAAAACATAAAAGTAATACTAGTCATGCCCATCAACCGAAACACAATTAACTTGTGTGGGCTACTATGGAGGTATTCGAGCAAGCCAAGGACATGAGGGAAATTGAGTCAGACATGAGCGAGAATGCTCATATACATTTACACTGATAGCAAGCAAGTTCAATTGTACACGTACACTGGTTTTCCGATTTGTGGCTGTCTTGTTGCCTGCTACAACTTTCTGGGTCCAGCAGTTAATAGTCCAGTGCACTGGGGAGGTGCAAGAAAAGGAAGTAGCATTGAAGACACTAACAAAAGGTATGCTGTGGAAGAAGTAAATCTCTAGTTCTCTACCACTTCTAGAAACAATTGTTTTTTTACATTTAATGCCCGGGCTGTTGGAAAAAGACCTTGCTCATCAGTTTGGTGTTTCTACATCTAGTGAAACAAGGACCTTTCTACCTGGATTAACACAAGAGAAACAAACGCTGCTTTTCAAATGTCATAGTGTTTAAAGCAAAATGAATGGTTCAGCTACCCAAGAATGATTATTTGGCAAGCTACACCTTTTTTCTTTGTGCATTAACCCTTTGATTGGCTAATTAATCTACAAATAGTCTAGTCCTGTGAACCAAATTATATAGATAAATGGAGACTACATTACACTTAAGTCTCCGTAAAGACAGCAAGCAGGTCAAGCAAAGAGTACTGTGAGCAAGAAATCCTGTTTGTTGTGCTGTATCATGTATTTTAATATTTGCATACTACACTGTCTGTAGTAGCGATACCGAAAGTTTAAATTAAAAGTAAAATTTTCCTCCGCGTATTTAAAAAGGGATCGTGGCACAACTTTTGTAGTTCTCTCAAGCACACTGTAAAGCCTCTCTCCAACGGACTTCTTGAGATTTTAGGTAAGCTGTGGTCCTGAATTTGGTTGCAACTCTTGTTTTTCTTAAAAATCAATTATAATCTAGCAGTAATTTAAGGTTATACGAGTATTTAGTTAAATTTTAGTTGTTAATCAATAAGAAACAGCCTTTAGTCAGTTTCTGACTCTAAGTTAAATCTAAAGTAGCATGAAAAGTGTACTAACTACTCCTTAAAGTATGGCTATTAGCATTATCATTTATTTTTTTCCTTTGGAATGGCTAAGCGTAGCCAGAGGGCGAGGTCATATAAATTCCATATAGCACGACGCGGGTGTGTTATATGTGATATATACCATAGTTAGCAAAAACATCAATGGAGTGACAGGGATGATATAGGCCATATATCCCTGAAAAGCAGGGAAGACATGCCATATTTTCCCTGTTTCTCATATCTTCCCTCATATCATCCCTGCTTTTGTTAGCTATAGAATATATTATATGTACCATGGCTTCTCTGGAAATATGGCCAATATACAACCCTCACCCCTCGATATCAGCCCTCGGCTTTGCCTCGGGCTGATATCTCGGGATTCAGGTTGTATATTGGCCATATTTCCATCGAAGCCATGGTATATATATTACATATAGTATGGTGCACGTGTATCAATTACGCATGCGCAGTCACGTGAAAATGGCTGAATCCACTGGATGGCATGGAATTGCTGCTGCTTTCCCTGGGCTATCTTGCCTTCTTTTGGTTATAAAATTGTTGTTTGACGATCCCGATGGCTAGAGATCTTGTTCAAGAAGATTTGCGCCAAGAAAAAGACGTGAAATTATCGGAGAAAGTTCTCAGTTTGTTCCGTGGGATGCCTAGCCTTCCACTTCTTGCCTACTTTCCGGTTGTCTGATGATCAGGATGAGTGAAGCTACTAATCAAGAACATCTGTGCCAAGAAGAATGAAGTGAACTTGTCATTTTCATAAAACGTTCGTTGTATTTATTTATTTTTTTTTTTGCCCCGTCTGTTTACTCGTTTGTTATCTTTTTGTGTATGCCTTTTGTACCTTCATTGATCATTTCTTTCATCGTCATTCGAAAAAGTTAAATTTGATCGTCATTTGGTTTAGTAGTAACTTGTGACGGCAGTGCATATATGAAACATCAAAGGGATATATAGGCACACCGTGCGTA
>JAYJLX010055750.1:0-10507 GCA_036873525.1 Chalinula nematifera | reverse complement strand
CCTGTAAAGGACACCTCTATTTAATGGACAAAATGCTCTGTCCCCAAGGTGTCCGCTAAATGGAGGTTCCACTGTATAACATTTTCTCACCCAATGTGGCTGGTTCTATAGAGGTGGCTATATAGCTGGAATAGCAATAAAAATTCACTTAAATACGGGTTAACTGTCATGAATGCCATGTAATTTTTAGTGTATAATAAATAAAGTAACCTTTTTTTCTGTATTGTGATATAGATGTCTTGGATAAAATGGAGGTTATATTTGAAGACTCAGCCACCTTCACTGCTGATAGTGCTTGTTACTTTAGTCGGGAACGCTATGGTTGCAGGCTAAGTATACCCAAGGGAGCTACATGTATCAGAGATGGAGAGCTGGGTACAGTACAGATATACGGTATCCACTCGGGTCCTTTTGAAGTACCGAAGGACATGAAACTCGTCAGTGCCATTTACTACATCACCTTATCACACGAATTACTGAAACCAGCCACTCTTGAGATCGAGCATTGCTGTAACACATTATACGGTACCGGTAAAGAAGCTGCTGAGGGAGAGTGCAACCTGACCTTCCTCACAGTCTCAGCTGACAACATGGCGTCAGGATCACCGTATCAGTTAGAGTGTGTCAGTGGTGGTCAATTCGGAAGTGATGGTGAGACTTATGGAGTTATCAAATGTACCAGCTTCTCTCCATTTGTTATTGGGTTCAAGAAGTTTTTTGAACTTGTGAAATACATGATAGGGTATCCTTTGAATTACGGAGTACTATATTGCCTTGCCATTGTTGATGATCGCCAATGGGAGATTGTTCTACAGCTAATGGAACACATTAAAGATAATGAAGCAGTGAGTGTCTCAGTTATAATACCCACAATATGCATATGCAGTTGATTAATTTTATATACTTTAGTACTTATTATATGCATGCCGATTGAGATTAATCATTATTGCTTTTTTTTTTCTTTTTCTAGTATTTTTTAAAAAGAGAAAAGCAGCGCTCAAATGTAAAACATTATAATTTCAAGATGGTGAGGCTGACCTCTGATACTCTGGTTATTGATGTATCAAGGGACGGTCAATCAGAGGGACCCCTCGGTTGGGATGGGAACGCATTGACTATTGCAGGGGAATGGGAGATAATGGCTGCAGCAAGTGGAGATACTGTTAAAGTAAAGCTAATGACCATGCATACATGTGTACATTGAAAAATTATAATTATATACCCCTGTTTTTTTATGAATGCAGCTGCAGACCAGTGAGATTGGACATAAATTAGCTCCCAGTGTTGAAATATCTGTACAGTGGAAAACCGATCAGCTTCCCACCAAGAACCACACCTTTCGTATTCATTACTTGGAATTAAAGGAGAGTTATAATTTCCCAGTAACCATTCCTTACCATTCAAGTAAGTGTGTGAATTGTCCACATAACTCAAGAATTAACTTAATGTTTATGATTTACTCTTTTTGCTTACATTGTGTTCACATCATGAATCAGCCTGTAATGTACACCAAGCAATGCAGCACGAGATATGTGGTCTAGAAAGCCATGAAACAGCATGAGGCGAACCAAGTGATATGGCTTTCGAGACCACGCCTTGAGTGCTATATTGTGCATACACTGAAGTACATCCTCACCGTGCTTTAATTTATTATGGTATTTTGTGTGGGGCGAATCAAAGACAGTTGCTGTTGCTGGGTATTTTATGAGTCCACTGTGTGAGTGTTGTGTGCGGAACATTTGTGTGAGTATTTGTATAAGTGTTTGTATGTGTGACTAGTGTGAGCGCTTGTGTGGTGTGAGAGTTTTGTGAATTTGTGTGAGCGTTCCCTAGGAGCATTGAAGTTGTGTGAGAGTTTGCTTTATTTGAATGTTCAAGTTGTGTGAAGCCTAGTTCACAATATGACGCTAGAACGTTTTGCAAGATGCTGGAATAAAAAATTTGTTCTAATCTGCCATCTCGTCTGTGTGTCAAGATTACAGAAAATGTTTGGATCGTTTAACCACAAGGTTTCTGTATCAATCGCAAAATGTTCTGTATCAATATACGACCACGGAACAGCTCCCTGCATGCAATAAGTGCCTGTATGCACAGCTGAAGTCTTTGATCTACCCACTCATAGTACTTAAAATAATCATAATTATACTGATCATTACAATTTTTTAGAATCTACGGCTCCACATTTAAATAATTCTATTGGGCTTACATCCCTCGAATTGTTTGATTTGCTCCGTGACAAATCCTCTCAGTGGGATAAGATTGGTAGAGAGATGGGTATCTTGGGTGACTCCCGTTCTTCTCTTGAACAGGATTGTCAAACTAATCAAAAGCGTTTGGAATGTGTGATTGAGCAATGGCTCCAGGAGAAGACACCAACGTGGTTTGATTTTATTCAAGTTTTAGAGAATCGTCTTAAGTTCAGAGATGTTGCCCAACAAACACGGAGATTCATTAAAAACTCAACATAAGCTTGCATGAACTGATGATGCTGTCACTATACATAATATTATATGCATATCTTGTAAACATGTTGCTATTATGTAATTTGTGCCTTGTGAACATTAAAATTAAAATTGCTTTCCTTTATTGTTGTTGTTTAAATTCTTTTGTTTTTGTTGGCGGTTACTTCTGGTAATCACATATTCATGCATAATGGCTGATTTCAGGGATAGAGCTGTGGGGAGGTTTACAGGAAATTTCCTACCATAGATATATGCCAAGACATATTTGTTGCCAATGAATAACACGATAAGATAGGCTTGCAGATAGCAGAGGTTACAAATGAATTGTGAGATCAACTTCCAAACGACGCTTCCAATGGATACCACAGCTGCATAAGTGTACACAAAAGTATGGGGAGGGGGGTGGTGGGAATGTATTTATCAGTTTGGTAGAAACGGGAATCACAGATCTATATCCAGATTGATTTTGGGTTGAGTCAGTATTGTTAGCTGGGGACTGATTGAGGGCCACACTGGTGCTATTGATATCAACATAGTCATGAAATGAGGGTTATAGTAGCTGTGCATGTATACCAAACTCGTACTGACCTTGTATGGATTTGGGTGGGGTTGTAGTACCACATAAAAGGGGTTATGTGATCGGTTGCGTGGCATTTCATCATGATATTGCAAAGATGAACTATAGATCTGTTTAGTAGTTTCTAGCTATGTTGCTGTTGTACGTATGTTGCTGAGAAGAAGAAATCAGAATCAATATTTTATTTAAAAAAATCCTCAGATAATAAAATGGGGTGTAGTTTTTGGATAGAGTTCTAAATATACTACTTATAGTACACATTGCGAATACTATTTATCCCATCTGTCTCCTCCCTTCCCTCTTATCCCTTTCCTTAGGTTTACTATATGGTGGATCAGTTGATCTGTCATCACCAAGGTTCAACCCACAGGGAACTAAATTGGTCAGTGTCTATAAATTAAGCCTATATATTTCACAATATTATGTTATGTGTGAGTGATTTTACCTTACGTTTACATTAGGAGTGTCCTTTCTTTCATAAGATTTTTTCTTGTGTTTGTTAAAGAGTCTGTGTTCTATTCACTTACATACAAAGGGAGAATCTGTTAAATTAATCCTTTCTCAGTACATGATTAATACTAATTAAGCTTTGTGTTTTGGTTTAAATTATAGTGACACTAACAAATTAAGAGTAACATAAGCTTCGCAGAGTTACTGAATTGTCATGTATTCTCTTTTATACACAGTCTTTGCTGGGACAATGAGCAGCTATATAATGCACTCAAGTCATGTGATAAAGAGCACAATATATACAGAGATAGCCCAGTTATTGAAGCAACACCAAGCAACCATACAGAAGGTAATGGGAGAAGGGAAGCTAGGGAGGAGAGGAATGAAATGGCTTTTATAAATATTATTATTGCTAGACTCATTGTGGTACACGTAGTGGTGATATTTTGTAACTTTATATACTGGTTCTTATTGTGTGTTAGGTTTATGAGGAATATGCCAACTACTGTATATACTGTATGTATCATTATTACTCAACGAAACTAAAGACCAGGTGGATAATAATGTGGGTGTGGTCACTAGTTACCCTCCTCTGATGCTAATAAAATCTCAAATACAGTCTCCCAATGTGTTAAGGACTCAATCCCCGTTAATATTGTAGGGTCTGACAATATTATAGACTCAAGCAACCATCCTGGAACTATCTACTTGAATAAGAGAAATTGTTCCAAAACCACGTAAGCCACTGACCCTATATTCATGTATATATACTATTACATAATATTACTTTATTACCATAGCACCTTTAGAAATATCTCCTTCAACATAGTACACCTGATGAAGTACTAAAGTAAGATTATATTGTTCTCATATACGTACAAAGAAGAGGAAATGGCTATGTACGCATACCCACTATGATACCCCCCCTTCCTCTTTTCCTTTATATGTACACCAAGTAAAGTCTGTTCACATTAACTATGACCTTACGAAAACAAGGCTAACTTTACGACAGACTACATGTATTATAGCTTTCATTTTAGAATACAAATGTTTGTCTTATCCTTGGCGTTCTTCTTATGTACACAATGTATTGATATTGAGTGTTCTTTATAAGTTATTAGCGGTAGAAAATCTTTTAATATACCTTAATGGCATATTTCATACTCTACTGTATTAGTGGAATCTTTCAAGTGGATAAACTTCTGTGAATCAGGGCAAGTTAGCGTTTTCGCGAGGGAAAACATTCACAAAAAAGTATGATAATGGTGCCATTTTATGTTTAATTCCATATTTGCGAGGTAATAATTTCGGGAATCAGCTCCCAATCTGCTAAAAAGGGGAAACTTTCCCCACTCGAAAAATTCCACTTATACGGTACATGGAGAAATTGACGGAGGTCATACGTATGTAGTGAACGTGAACGGACTATAATAGCAATTGTATAGGAACTTATGATTTGACACATACAGTATACATGTACATGTACATACCTCTACTCTAGCTGTTTTCCAGTGGGCACTAGTTTTCTTTTATTTTATAATCTGTTTTTTCTTGCCTTATTCCCTCCCGTCCCCTTCCTTCCACCCCTTTGCTCCCCTCGCCCCTCCCCTCTCCTATTAGACGTCAGTTAAGTAGTGTTGAACAGCAGTTGTTTGCTAATCGTCAGGTGCGTAAGCTCAACCCAATGATGGCTACCAGGTCCTTCTCTCCTCTCTCACTGGTATTGAAGAAGATGCATGTCTCTCAGTCAGGAGAAGCTGATGGAGGAAGCCATGAATAATTCAAGGTGATGACAGTATGATGTAAAATGTTGAAGCAAGAAATTAAGTGTTGAATAATTTTCATAATGTACCAAAGTGCACTACTACCAAATGTTAAATTGACGCTGGTGTATAGTCTATTTGATTATAGTGTTAAACAAGTGTGAAAGGATGCACGATTTGTAAGTCATTCTTTTCTTTTTTTCCTTTTATACAGTGAAAAGGAGAAGCTTTCTGGGACCTTTGCACCCAGTGTTACAGAGTATATTGTTGAAGGGCCACCAGTTGAATAAATCTGCCCATAGTACCCTCCTCCATGGCAGAATAAGCCAGGGAATTGAAGGGCACATTATAATGAGCTGAGACATCAAGATGACCTCAGCAAAAAAACAACTACCAGCAAATATACTATCCCAAACCAAACACACTACCAAACAACAACAACATGGCAGTAATTCAAGCAGCTCTAAACAGCCTGTTGGAGGTGGTGTCAGTAGTAGCGGCCGGTAATCCTAGTGGGAGCAGCTCTGGAACTAGCAACTTACATCAACAAAAACAGGAGGTCATTGCAGGCACTAGCCAGAAGAGCACTCAATTACAGCAACAAGTCGGAGACTACAGCAAATGGAGAACTTGAAGCAATCAAAGAAGGGAGATATCATGAAACGTTCCTTCATGCCACTACCCATGACGATTCATATACAGCAACATCATCAGCATCATCCCTCAGCCACAGGATCCCATCATTACAGGGCTAGTGTACCCATGCAACAGGTTTCGAGGACATGGATCACTGAGCAACGGGGTTAATCTCCTCCTCCAATATGCAGCCTCACCCACTTACAATGTCCCATAAAGGCCTAAAGGGCTGGTGGTAGTAAACCGTCAGCTAAACATAGCGTTGCTTATAAATAATAATAATTATATAGTTCATTCAATTTAATCATCACTGAAAATTAATGATAATTATGTATTTTGTTTTTTTTATACTTTTGTGTTATTAAATGTTACTTTTTCCTCCAAACTTGTTGTAATAAATAATTTGTTAGTTGTAATCGATTATCCATCCAATCCTGCTTACTACTCCATTCTCCTGGCTGCTCTTTCTCTCTGCTTTTCTTGAGTTTTTTTTTTTCCCCGATGCACAAATGTATTGTTTTTATCAATAATGGGAGTTAGATTATAATGTCATAAATTTTGGGTGTGGCTGCATGATCACGTGCCTATAATGATATCCAATATATTTTCGCGAGTATATTCGCCCTGACCCCTGACGCCCGCCCTCTTTTTGCCAGTTTTTGGTTGCTTTTATATAGATCAAGAAGTACTGGTAGAGTGAGATCTATTACGAGCGTTAATATATAATCCTTACAGCAGTGGATCACCTAGTATAACGTATGATATGGCTGACCAGGCCAGTAAGAAGGTTACTCATCGTCCCATGGTGGTTAAAAAAGTAATGGCTGTTCTTGGCACTAAAAGAAAAAACGAGAGTGAAAGTCAAGGAATACAAGTGAGTATTAAAGAATTAAGAAAATGGGGGGGGAGTAGGTGTGTGTGAGTGGACTTGAATACGATTAAGTGAAGAAAGAGCATTGATACTGAAATAGATGGGCAGGATGGCATGTCATTTCCAGTAAAAAAGATATGCCTATTTGCAGGTAGTGGTGATACATGTACAAATCTCTCAATATCCCAAGTAGTGCCAGTCAGCTAGGAGTGCTGAATGATAAAACACTGTACGTAAGGAGGAGTGTGAATCACCCACACTTTAATTAAATTTTCCTCAGTTTAAGCAGATCATTAAAGGTAGTCTCGCATAGCCAGACCCTCGCAAAAAGGAGGGTCTGGGGACATGACTGTATCTGACTTGTTCAAGTATCACCAACCACAAGGTGATACTTGAACAAGTCAGATATGGTCATGTCCCCAGACCCTCCTTTTTGTGAGGGTCTGGCTACGCGAGACTACATTAAAGGGAGGGTGACATGCAAAAAAAAAATTTTTTTTTTATTTGCTAAATTCTTAGTGTGAATGCAAGTAAGTACTTTGTGCTAGTTTTCAAGATGCAGGGTTGCAAAAATGCAAAATATTTTAGTGCAATATTTAACTTCCTGGTTAACGGTCGGTTGCAATGTTTGGGGGTGTGGTCACGCATGATGTCATCAGGCATATCAGGGGGAATGAAATGTTTCAATGTATGGTATTCTCCACCACTGCTCTCCTGCCTCAATGCATGCTGCAATTTAGCGGAAACTTGACATACATGTTCTCCCAGGTCTATACTATGATTGGAAGGTCAAAAAAGTTGTAAATCACCGTTTTTTCTACATTGACAGTATGGCTCAATATGTAATTTTTTTAATACTAAAGATAGCACACAAGCAGTAGAATACCCATATCAAGTTTCAGCTCATTTGCAGCATGCATTGAGGTAGGAGAGCTGTGTAAACAGGTGGAGAATGCCATACGTTGAAACATTTCATTCCTCTGATGACATCACGTGTGACCACACCCCCAAACATTGCAAAACAGGGTTAAAACGTAGATATTAGAATAAACAATAGGATTGAAAACTTGTAATTTTACGCGTTTGATATTCATTACACGGTGTGCGTTAATTAGAACACACTCCACCCGTATTCGTCGTACTTGGTAATATCATTCAAAATTGAACTTGTAGTCCATCTTTTCCTTGTTTGTGTCACTGCATGCTAAGGTTTTGAAACTACTTGTTACTTTAAACGTATATAAAGACCTTTAAAGAATGTACAGAAAGCTAGAGTCCGGTGTAAAGCTGCTTTGAATTCGAGCTACAGGGAGAACAGTGGCGACAGGTAAATTGACGCTTTCCTTTGTTTATGGATTCATTTTGGATTCTATGGAGAAAAAGTAGGCTTAAACGCATGTAGAATGTTTGTTAAATTGTATTTGACTCAAAAATGTTGCTCTCTGAGCCAGCTTTTTTAAGTTACAGGAGAACAAGTGTTTTCAACGCATTTTTTGAGTTTGCTTTACAACTACTCGTGACATTTGTGTTCGATTTGTTTTTTGAATATGAATTCTAAATGCCTAACGTACGTTCGACGTTTTTAAGGCATATAGCATGTATTTTATAACCTTACTTCTGCAGCCCACTTTCTTGACCTTACTGCAGAACATAGATCTCCATTTTGAACAAAAAAAGTGTAACGAACATCGCTCGCCCGCTAATAATGGTTAAGTAATTGAGTTTCCAATCCCGGTTACGTAATTTTAATAAGTTCTAATATCTATGGTTAAAATAATTGCACCATATTGCACTAAAATATTTTGCATTTTCGTAACCCTGCATCTTGAAAACTAGCAATCTTTTGGCAATAATTTTTGCACAGAAGTACTTACTTGCATGCATACTAAGAATTTAGCAAATAAAAAAAAATTTTTTTTCGCATGTCACCCTCCCTTTAACAATTTTTAAACACCGCACACTATATTGGTACTCCATTTTTACAAAGCTTGAGAAACGAGCATACAGTGCTTGGTAGGAATAGTGGTGTTCGTTGGCAGCTAGAGCAAAATCACTTCGTTATAGAGTTTTAAAGTAACGGATTTTGCACAATGATGTTTGTTTAGCAGTTCGTGTGACTAGAAAACAGCGAAGCAAGCCGCGAAACTTTTATAAGAACCACGCCCACTTTTGATCACTACGTGAGCACAGGCATAGCTGACATTTCACGGAAGAAAAAATCATTAGAAAGTATAGAAACTGATCATTAAAAAGTAGAAACTTGCCATGCTATCGTTTGTTGTGAATTCATGGTGAATACCTGGACTAAACAGAGTAAGCGAGGGGGATGCTCCAGTACCAATAGCCCCATACTAGGCACACCACTGTTTAGCTAGGGGTGGCTACTTGAGACTAACTACTGACGATATTATTCAGAATATGGTAAGCCTTAGGGGTTGCTTAATTAGGAAAAAAAATTTTAGTATTAGTATACCATGCTCTTGTAATTTTAGGCAGAGGCCAGGAAGCAAGATTCAGACTTGTGGATTTTGCCACTGATTTTGCCATATTATTACTAAGCTGGCTGATAAACTTCTGAGTTAGTGATTGACAAAAAAATAATATATATGTAGATCTAATTATTGCACACGCCCCCATTGAATATCACGATTTATTACTACCGAGGTATGGCAATATTCCACGAGGCTGAAGGCCGAGTGGAATATCATACCGAGGTAGTAATAAATCGTGATATTCAATAGGGGGAAGTGGGTACAATAATAGTTTTATTATACTACAGACTACTTCTAAAGAATTTTTTTCGAATTTCCTTCATATTTTTTGCTTTACACATTCGTCGAAGCTTCCTTCGTTCGTGAATGTCGTCAAATTCCTGGACATGCAACCCAGTTTTGTTTAGGGCAGTATCCAGCCAACACAAACCAAAAAAAAGAAATAGCTGGACTACAAAACGAATCGCTACTCACACCAAGAACAACTATTTACAAATCTAGGCAATATTGTCTTGTCAAGCGTACGGCCGACATTTTATATTTGAATTAATTGATCAACTAATCTTGTTACTTTCTTTTTAGCAGCTTAGTTGTCTTCGCCTCATTATTAGCCTTCAAAAACTATATTGCAGCAAAGGAAAGACACGGATAGATTTAAAACAGCCTTCATCAGTTCTTCTCTACAATCAAATAATTTAGAGCACGCACTGTTGCCCCTGGCAACGTGCAATTATACCGTGCAATATCAGGAATTATTGCACGGCAACGGACCAATCAGATTTGAGTATTCTATTATAGTATATAATAAAATTAATTATTTATCATATCAGTATATGGGATGTTAGCTAAAGCAACATAAAACTGTATAGAAGCTTATTACTATAACTTATTGAGCCAACAAGCTCAAGCACATTTTGCTGCTGACTTGCGCACACAATCCAAGAAATGGGCAAAGATATAATAGCCAAGTAGACATCACTAGCTAATTGCTTGGCTATAACTTCAGTGAAGCTCAGAAATAGTAACACTGGCCTTAATTCACTGTTAATTGTCAGGCTAAGTGAATTTCAGATCAACTCATATCCCTCGCTAATTCCTGTGCATTATTGAAAATAACCGTGAGGAGCCCCAATTGGCACAAGTTTACAAGCTTCATCATGTTTTTCATTACTTATAAATATGAAAGCACTAAAGTGCTGAACCCTCGCGGTTATGCATGTATATTCACTTCATTCAAAACAAATGTAACTTGACAA
>JAYJLX010055749.1:0-30898 GCA_036873525.1 Chalinula nematifera | reverse complement strand
CCAGGTTTCCTTATATATATGATAACCTCGAATACAACTGTTTGCAACAAACTCTGCCATAACTTGATGTTGAGCGACCCAAGAAACGTGAAACTTTGACGTCTTCCACGATATAACACGTGCAAAACAAGTTATTATTTTTTAATGACATTATATTACTTAATAACCAATAATAAGTTTTGAATAACTGCATGCATGCACTGGTTCGTGAAATTTTAACCTCGTGAATTCCCTCTGCAGCCCGAAATCGCAAAACTTTTACCACTTGAAAATAACAACGTATACGGTACTTTTGCTGATCAATTTGTTATTTTTTCTTCTATCCTTGCGCTTGAGGAGTGAAACCTTTGTATGTACCTTTACTCTGATACTATTAGTCTTCTCGCAGTATAGCTTACAAAAGGAGGTTAAAGTACTTGGTAAATGCATGCAGCACAGGTCAGCATCACTTAATCCCAGGTATTGACTCATCAATATGAGAGTTAAAAGTAAACCACCTGATTAAAAAACTATTCAAATCTTGGAATAAGGGCTGGTGTAACATTCCTGATAGATTGAGTTTAGTTGAAGTATATGTTTGTTACAAGTCAGTGAAAGTGCATGTCTAAACAGTAACTATTTTCCTATTTAGTTAGTGAAACTTTTAGCCAAATTTTGTCTCCTTCAATGTGTGTGTGATATTCTAATAATGTATTCACTCTTTTTAATGCAGGAATTTTCATCATCATCTTTAGTTGACACTACCAAAGAACAATGTTCCAACCCAAACGATGCTTTACTAAGGAAATATGAAATAAAGAATTCATGGAATGATAGGTAATATTGCTCGGCAAAGTTCAAATTATTATCTTCTTTGTTGTTCTTTTTTTTGGTTACAGTTTTCATCCATATTTGTTTTTCAATGAAGACAATATTTCAATGACTTTCATGGGATTTTTTATTAAAAATTTAAATCTTATAAATCCAGTTAAAAATGTAGTCACAGAACCAAATATAGTATCCAAAACTCTGTACAATGAACTTCAACTGCAAGGCGTTAATTTATGTGAAGATTATCGACAGTGGTAATAATTAGTATGATTTGATAATCTTGTACACTTGTTTATGCTTGTTTATGCTTCCTCTATGTATAGGAAAAGATATGAATTGCTGAATAAATTATCTAAAGTTATTGGATGCTACACAGAATGTGTTAATGATCCTGACCCTTCGTATGTGCTAACCGCTGATAATATTATGAAAATGATGGCCATTTTAATGAGATTCAGGTTTGTGTCCATTTTTAAGTGATTTGCATTAACAGCTTTCATTCAGCCTTTCTTGGTTTTTGGAGGTTTCAGAGATAGCCCTGAAACAAGCCAAGCTACATTAATAACTTCATAAATTTGTATTTTACAATTTGTATAAAGTCAAAAAGCATTTAAAAATCTTTTTCTCTTTCCATGTACTTACGTGGAAGCAAATTTCTAGTTGCACACACTGAAGGTATTTGCAGGCAACATGTTTCAAAGGGAAGTTGTAGCCAATCATGAAAAGAAACAAATTGCTGATATTCTGCATTCTGCTGCTATTTCAGAACATGCAGTATACACGAAGGGGTGGAAAAGCTTAGACATTATCTTTATGGCTTCAATCTTACACGTGATAGCAATAATTGCAATGAATATTGTTAAAATATTGTTACCATGTAATGAATGTTAGTACAGTGCATTCATGGCAAAGGTGGGAAAACACGTGGTATTGGTTTTCGAGCTAATTTTGTAATTATCTAAAGTTTTATATACCTAATACTTCAAAAATAACAAGATCTTGTCCTCGTGAGTTGTACACTGTAATCTCCAGGATACTTAGTGTTTATCCCAAAAAAATCCAGGGTTGTGTACAGTGGCGACTCATTTACTCCAAAAATAAACTCACCGTTTCGTTATGGTAGCCAAGCAGTGGCCTACACAAACTCAGGCATTTTTGGTAATTCGTTACAGCTAACAAATTGTGACTTTCACGGGATGTTTATGACTGGTAAGCGATCAGTATATGTTGTTCCTAGAGCTAAGTAATTCATTATCATGGAGCTACTGTGTTTTAATAACGACCATTTTTATCGATATTTTGGTAACGAATCACTGTAACACATCCTGCATATTTTCTTTTATAACTATATTTTGTGCTCTGAATACTAAGCCTCTAGAACAGTCTTTGCCTACTATTATAGCTCTACCTAGTCGGCGACTCATTTGCTCCAAAAATAAAGGTAACGTAGTTTCTAGACGTAGTCCATATCTTCTGTGGCCTTTACTTCTTCTCTGTCTTTCAATGGAAATAACTGTGAAATTATTTACTCCCGTGTGCTGTGTCTGGTAAAAATTGCAAAATGTTTTTGATAAAAAAGTAAAGGCAAATAATAGCCTATAATCATGATTTGTGCTGTATATAGGCATTCGCCATACATTACGGCCTATTGGAAGCCATAAAGTGATTAATTTCCGGTGTCCACGGTTTTCCACCCCTTCGTGTATACTGATGTGTATCACATGATAGGGTATGGTTTCTTTATAAAATTTTGTAATAATTTTTTTATCAAGTAAGATGGATGAAATTTTTTTAAAGTTTCAATGGGAAAGTAAAGGCAAAGAAAGAAGAGGATTGGATTGACTACTATCCTACATTGCATAAATTGCTAACATTTGTATTTTGCAGTGGTCGATCTTGTTGTGTTTCTGGCTTTCCCTATACCAGTTTAACTTGTTTTCTTGGTTTTGTTAGTTCCTTCACTCACAACTTCAAATAGTTTCCTAAACTACAAAAAGTTTTTTTTTGTAAAAGTGAAATATGTTTTACTGTTTTATTAAGTTTTGCTGTTGAAGTATGTGAGCTTTTAAGAATAAATCTGGGATACAAAAATATAAGATACTTTTCAGTTTGCCTACACTATTTATAAATATTGACATCAGCTTATATTTCACAATGTTAAAAATTTGCAGGGATTTTCCATAATAATTAGTCTTCATGCACGCAGATAGGATATTTAAAAATTAATGTCTTGTATGATGCTTTTATGCTTAGTGCAGTATTTTATATAATTGTTTAGGACACCTAGAGAAGCTTAATGCTTTGACAGTTCCCTGTGTGAGCAGCCCATAACCTCATGCAATTATCTCTCTCTTTTGTCTGTGTGTGTATGTCACACCTAATTCATTAAGAAAACAATAATCTTTTATTAACATTTATAATTAGTATTAATAACAACATACTCCCAAGTATATTTACTAGAGCTCTATTGTCAGCTAAAACACAATGCTGTACGTTATGCCATCAATTATACCCATACAGTACATGTACATTATACATGGAGTAAGTCAAAGGTTCAGCTACAGTATTTCCAAGCAATGATTCTATCTCTGGCGAATCAAGCCGCTTAGCTTGGTAATTAGCAGGAAGTAGGCATGACTTGGTCTGACGTGGCCATTCTTCCTAACGTTACCACATCTTTCCATTCCTAACCTTTCTGAGATTTTCATATCTTTACGTTTCAACATTAATATTCAACCTTATTTTGTTCTCTGCATTTTTGTTTTTTTCTACAGATTATCTTGATTACTGCTTCTCTTATTTCTTCTCAAGAGGCTTACATTGCTTGACTCCATCTTCCTGAATTTGCGACACTCTAGCTCTTTTTGTGCTATCAGTACGTCACCTTTTGCTAGAGTGGGTCCCTTGTGTTTTGCCTTGTGCGCATGGTGAGTGTGAATCTCCAATAGATATTTTCGTCTCCTCTGAAATAGCAACATTAGTGAATCCAGTGCTATTTATTTTCTTTGAAATAATCTGTTGAGGTAACTCAAACTTTGATTCCGTATCTCCTTTAATAACTATTCCACTCTGGCACGTCTACTAATTATCAGGTTACATGGTTTCAATTGTTCTTGTGATGTAAACTATAAAGGTTGACAGTGTATTATCATTTCCTTCAGTACCTGCTGTTAACTGTTCCTCATAACTCAGACTTACTTTTTCCACCACCATTCGCAGACATCTTTTTGTTGATTTAATAATACGCCACCTTATGAGGAGGTGTGCTCGACATTAAATTGCCATTTAATGTACAAACGGGTGCAAGGTGGGTATAAACTTTCTCAACTGGTTTAATTAGAAAGCATGTTCGATGCTTCTTTAAAGTATTTGCCATGGTCAGATAAAACTTTAATTTCGATTCATCTTTTGCCACAAATAGTTCGAAACAAATGCAGTAAGTGTACAAATAGATCAATACCTTGTGGTTTTCTTTTGTCATACCAAAATTGGTTTTCTTGACGTGCAAAAATTCTGTAACGTCTCCTCCAACGATGGTGATGCTGGAGCATTCATGATTTAGAAGTCGGGGAGCAGGAGGACAAAGGTAGGCAACTGCCTTGAGCTACGTCACACATCACTGTCAATGATTGTCCGTGTGATATCCAATACTAAGACCCTACCTGAGTAAGAGTCTCTTTGACACAACTATGAAACATTCTCTCTTGGAGTCAGTTATCACTAGTCTTGTAAAATAAAAATAACAATTTATGATGATTGGAAATTGTGTAGAATAGAGTAAGTTGGCTTTATGAATTCTACCCTTAAAATACCATGCTAAGTCCATGCGAGAAGAGGTCTCTTAAGTATTTTAAACTTGTCTCTTTGGCTCATTACTTTTCCTATAGTCTGTTTAAGTTCACTTGTCGCATGCTTTCGCGTTAATAACTCGCCGACCAATCACGCCATCGTCACGGGACCAACACCATTGTGATCCCTGCCTCCTGGCGCATCTAGTCATATACCGCTAAAGACATTTACGCTTTGCAAAGCAAAGTTTGCGTCTTATACATGGGAAGGTAGGACATACCACTAACCACAGCTATTTTACCTGAAACGGGCGATTGTTGACTGCTCAACGGTTCGTGTCTTTCCTAAATACAGTAGTTTGCTTATGAAATAGGATCCATAGACTTCTCAACTTAGTTAGACCTACGTATGACTACCACGAGTCGAATCAGGTAAGACTCTAGCTGTAAGAAAGCACTCGAAAGTGTTGTTGTCTATTGGTCGCCATTTTATCACATGGCATGCATTATTCTATAATGTTTGACCACAAATATGCATTTTACGTCATGATTAGATGTAATACGCTTCCGGATCATACAGAATGCGACTTCTCAGTATGAATAGACTATAGTTGACAAAAAAATCTACTTGTTTGTTTTTTCCCCTTCTAGTTCTTTATATGTAGTGTAGCACTTAAACAGATATCTGCAATAGTCGATTCAGGTTACTGTAGTCTTTTAATTTAATCAGGAATTTTCCTTTTGTCATCATGAACATAAATGTGCATTCATTTTTACTTCCTCTAAACAGGGTTTCACTGTAAGATCATGAATCAACAACCATGGAGGTTTCTCAAGCCACAAATGAACATTAATGAGCTACAGTATGCATCATTAAAAAGTGTACACCTTACAAAGTACTGTCAAAGTACTGTAAACATGTAACAGCTGCTGTATTGTTAAAGCATGTAGCAGCTGAATAAACTACTTAGTAATTAGTAATTACTGTACTGCATGTACTGAGTAATTTCAGTGCTGTGCGTACACTTTTTAATGACACATACTGTATGTGATGAAAACAAAACAATATAGAAAATCAACTGGTCTACTGCAACAAGCTCACTTTTTAATTTCATTAACACTGGTTTGGACAAATGGTTTCCAACTTTTATCCATGCCTGTGATCCAGTGAAGCATCTTAGAGTTGGCAACTGTTTTTTACTTTCTGAACTGGAGAATTAATCATGGCAATAGGCAAAACAGTATCTTCAGTTGTTCAGTGGTGCAATTCTTGTCTGTTCACATACATGTACTAAATCAGATACTTTTCTCCCTCTCCAATCACAATATACACTTCAAAAATGTAAGCTTTAGATGCATTGTAGAACCTGTACAATGGACCTGTAGTGTCCTCATTCGAACTAAAACTATGCTTGAGGTCTTGGTAACATCTGGAAGTACGGATCAAACCATCACCAGAAAGTGCACTGACCAGTTCATGCCACACCTGCTTTGTTGGTCCAAAGTCACATTGGCTTTATTGCATTTATTAATTTTTAATGATTCGGAGATAGAATGGAAGAGTTTTCTCCTCATTGGATTATTTTGAAAAAATTGAAGAGTTTGCAAGCATATGCTAAAGCAGCAGAATGAAAAATTACCTTGTGAGCTTGGTCGGTACTTTTGTGAATAATGACACTACATCAAAGGACACTGGAACTATTCCTTCCAAATCCTGACTCTTGATTGAATCAGCACAGTCTTTCGAATTAGCAACCGCTAACCTACCAATGCCTATTACCTACTACCAATGGAGATAAAACAGAATGTAAGTAACTTGGACAGTTTATAGGTTGGAGATATTATGTGGTACATCAGGCTTGTGGATCTTAGGCAAGCCATAAACCGTGGACCAAAAGACAATAATACAGTGGAACCTTAATTATCCGAACCCCTTCGTTCTTGGCAATTTCAAAAACTGTCCGGATAATGGAAAAGTCCGGATAACTGAAATGCTCTTAATTATAGCAAAAACACATGCAGTGACTTATAGTCCCAGTTTAGGCCACAGCAAACACCAGATTCACCGTCAAAATTGCTGGAAGAAGCTAAAATCAGCTAAAAAAATTAAGCCTTGTGTCTGTTTTTTGCCTAGTCAGCAATTTTACTTTTAATAATTATAATAAATCAGTAGTTATAAATTTTTTTCAAGCCATTGAGAAGTGCGGATTATCAAGGTTCCGGATAAACGAGGTCTGGATAATCGAGGTTCTATTGTACAACCACCTTGGTAGCTCATCTGATCTAAAAAGCTTTAATAGTATGATATTCATCCTTCTCTTCTGACTAGAAGTCACATCTTAATAAAACTCCCTGTACAATTCTTTGTCATTTAACACACTACTCATCTCCTCATGCTCGAACTGATCCATTTCCACAACTGCGCTCAACCCTTATCGGTGGGTAGAACCATAATATTCTTGTCATTTGTCAATTCTTTCAAGCTCTTCTCTCAGCCAGAGACAGATTCGGGCTCAACTGTAGCTAATTGTCCAAAACAAAACCAGATGAAAATGTACACTGGTCTTAACCTCCGAATTCAAACTATCTGCTCTATCAATTGCACTTTCAACCTCTGCAACAGTCCTAGCAACCAGGACCTTCCCTGGAGTAGGTGCAAAATTTAGGCCTTTCACTTGTACCGCTTGTTGGTCCTCACAGATCCCCCTAAAAGATACAATCACAACAACACAATCACGTGTAAACTTACCTTTTCCTTGCATCTTATCACTTCGAGACATGAGCCTGTCAAACTTACCTTTTACTTACATGTATCATTTAGATTTACTTCTCGCTTTCAATTACCGAAAATGCACTCAAATTCAGCTTTAGACGAATCAGAACACAGTATAAAATGGTTAGCCTCAACCTCCACCTTGATCTTCTTTCTAACAAACAATTTAGTGATCATTGCACTCAAGAACTTCATAGCCTTAACTCTTGCAATCTTGTAACCTTCCCTAATGTTAATAGGCAGACATATTCTCAAACTATCAGGCACAACTTGTATCATCTGCAACGTTGGCAGAAAATTAGCTGCTTCTCAATCCTTGCTATAGTCTCCAAACATCTACAGCACATTTCCTCCAAGTCTTTGTAGCATAGTATCCGTACTTGGCTGCTTGCATGATGTATGAAAGAGCCAGAGACCCAGAAGGAGAGTAGGGAAACAAAAATGGAGAATTTCTCAATTCACCAAGAATATTTTATTGACAACTAGGCAGTATATGTTACATGTAACTATTCTATGGCCAAATGGATAGATTAAAGGGTTGCTTAACATAAACTGCAGTTGTGTCTTGCAACACAATTGTTTCATAGCTGAGACCCTGCTTAAGAGGTCTAACCTCAAATAAACATAACAATGTGCAATAGATCTAGTTTGCATTAACCTGCTTTTTATCCCTGGCTGACTTGATTTACAAGCTTTTGGGAAGTATTGTCTGCCCCTATAATAAGTGAAACCAGGCCTGCTTGCTACTTGACACTGATGTAGATCCCAATGGAACCCCCAACTAGATGAAAGCTATACTAGATGTTACCGATCGCTTTCTTACATCCAACTTTTATTGTAAGTGCATTTATTCAAGTTTTAATCAATTATACCACTATCACCCAGCACTAATATCGTCATCTATTAAATTACGGATGACAGTGGACAGTAACATTAGTGCTGGGCAGTAGTGGTTTAACCACTATTACAATGAGATATTAACACTATATTTTATTGCTATAATAATTATATGTTGTATTTTTCAAATGCTATTAAGTAAATGGTGCTGCTTCGGATGCGGTGATCACAAATACACGTAGACTTCTAGTATGATAATTATTATTAGGATACTAGCTTTCATGCTTTAATTTGAAAGCAGCTTATTATCTTTTGCATAATTTAGGTGTGGTATCCCAGTTGTAATAATGGGTGAAACTGGCTGTGGAAAAACAAGACTACTGAAGTATTTATGTGATGCTTTATTTCAATCAAAAGGAAATAATTTAATAGTACTAAAGGTACATAATTATTCAGCAACTGATTTATTGCACTCTAGTGTGTTTATGCATGTTATAGGTGCATGGAGGAACTACAGAAAATCACATTGAAAAAGCAGTTGAAAAAGCAGTGGAGAAAGCGAAATCTGAAGATCAAAGTGTTGTTATTAAAAGTATACTGTTTTTTGATGAAGCAAATACTACAGACCACATTGGTTTAATAAAAGAAATTATGTGTGATCGGAAAATGTTTGGAGTTGATCTTCATAAAGATATCAGAGTGGTAGCAGCAATCAATCCATACAGACGGTTAATATTAATTATAACTTCTGTACAATTAGTTATCTTATTGATTTATAATGATAGGCATAGCAGAGAAATGATTCAGAAAATTAAATCTGCTGGTTTAGGTTTTTTCACTGATGACAAAGAATCAAAGGACAAGATAGGTTTGAGTTTTCTATTTTAATGATTTTAATCATTGCATGGAAGATATCAAGTCTATCTGAAACAGTTTCAGCAAAGTGCAATAAACCTGTTTGATAATGAAAGCAATACTGATTAACAATTTTGCAGGGCAGCTTGTATCCCATTTGTTTACTACACATAAAGAAAACTAAATTTCTTGCTACTTAATTGTAAAAACGTTTGAAGCATTACACAAGCTACATAAAACAATGGAGCTACCTTTTATCAAGAGTGAAATTTTGTTTCATATAGTACAGATTTGCCTACAAAATGGTAGTGCATGTACTAGTACTGCTTATCGTTTTGATAAGGTTTCAAAGACAGAGCAGTTCGGGTGAAGAGCTTTATGTAGTAGGATTGTATAGTTGTGAATTGAAAATTTTAACTTCTTTTTTTTTCTCACTAGGATAGTAATTGTTGTTGTCTTCTCATCTTCTCCAACTAAAATGTTTCCTTACCCTATAATACGTTCTATAAGACCCTTTTGTTATTTCATAGGACAAATTCCTTTACGAGAGCTAGTTTATCGTGTACATGAGATCCCAGAAAGTATGCTACCCCTCATTTTTGACTTTGGTAGACTTGATAGTGATACTGAAAGAAAGTACATTGGGGAAATAGTGCAAAACAAGGTTAGTTTCATTTCTAATTTTTTCAGCTGTGGTTTCACTTTTCTTAATGGGGATAATAGATCAGCCATAATCTTAGCCGGGTGGAGCCCAGTTTGGTGAAATATGTGAATATGATTGCTGATATCTTGTCCTTTTCACAAAACTTTATGCGAGGAATGAAGGTAAATTTAAAACATGCTGTTTGTGTAGTTAAGATGAATATAATAAATTATTGTATAAATTAATGTAGACTTTGCGTACTACACCATTTACAGTAGACATGGTTACCTATTGCAGTAGGCATGTCTACCTAATGTAGTAGGCGTACTGTGGCACCCATTTTTGAGTATGAACATAAAAAAAAATCAAGCAGGCAGTTTGCGTTTACTTTTGAAAGATATAGGAAAGCAAAGCAGGTTTGCTGGATTAGTTTAATGTGTGATTCACAATTAAATTAGGCTTGTTTTCAAAAGCCCATAGAACCCCCTTGTGCTCTAAGGTAATAGAAATTTTAAACTTTACAGAAATTTTATAAGATTCAAGGATTAGACATTCAAAATACTACCTAGTACTTAAGGTGTAATGTGTTTTGTTTATACTTATTTCTTCTGTAGGGTGAATGTAGCTTTGTTAGCCTTAGAGACATTGAGCGAGCAATGATTGTGTTTGATTTCTTCTTGAGAAATTTTGCAGAATTTAATGAAGTAATGATAGAAGCTAATCAATCGCAGATCAAACTTTTGAAGGTTAGCTGATACAGTTGTACATGGCTTGTACCCAGTAATGATAATTATTATCGTACCTGAGTGTGGGTGGAGGGTAATATAGTAGTTGGTTTGTGTGTGTATCTACACATGTGAGCTAATGTGAAATCTTTGGTAAAACTACTCTGACACTTCTTTGAAGGCACTTGACAGGGTTCATTGTAGGAAGGGGGAAGGAGGCATTTTGGCCCTCCTTGCTTAAGTCTTGCTCCCCATAGGCATGCGCAGCTCTTTTTTTTTGGGAGGGGGGAGGGGGGAGGAAGAGTACTGATGTGCATTTGATCTTAGTGTTTTCATGCTTGCATCATGCACCCATTTACAGTTATATACTTGTATAAAAAAGAAAAAAAAACATCATCTAAAAGAGAAACTGTTAATGGTTAAAGTCAAGATCAGTCAAAATGTTCGTCTTCTTATTGATTACAAATTCCAATTGTACATACATTATCTGTGATGACGTTCTCAGCATACAAAATATTTACCTTATTCTGATTGTTAATTGTGTGTACTAAATTTGGCGCTTTTACAATTATGTTGTTTTTCGCTAAATTTAATATTTGCTAGTTTCTTAATTAACTATTATTAGTTGGCAATGAATTTATAAACAGGCTATTTTTAGTACCCGTTAATTGTGAAATGTTGAAAAATTGCTTAATCAAGTACACATAATTGATGGTGAGAATAAGGTAAGTCCTCAAGCCTTTGTTGTATGGATGTTGAATGAAGCTTACTTTTGACGATCGCTGGTTTGCTAAATGTACGTTCACATGTAGCTGAGGTAATGGGCAATGTTAAAAATAGGCGATACTGACAATAAATACAAGTTGGAACATACTAGGTCAAATGCTGTGTCACATAAGACCTGAAAAGTATGGATTTTTGACTTGATGTTCTTTAATGAGTTTACTCTTACATTTCTAAAGACAGCGCACTCTAAGCATATAGGGCTTCCTCACAGCCACGAAATACTACTGAAGCGTAAAATAACAATAAACGACTTAAATTAATGCTATAGGATTAAAAGTCTCGTAAACTAAAAAGTTTGGTGAAAGGCAACTGAAAGAAGTTAGAATCACCCGAGTTAACTGTGAGAATCTCTCCTCTATTTTTTGGATTAAACAGTCAAGAATTTTGTAGTAGAATTCAACATGAAACTTCACCTCCAATGATGTGAAACTGGTGTGTTCAGTTACCTACCCTTCATCTACCTTACGGGAGACCTGTTTCCTTTGTTTATCATTTAAAGATGGAATTTCAATGTCACTTTGTGTACAAAAACTAGTTGAGGCATCAAAATATTGCTCGAAGCTGTCTAATCTCTTTCGTCTCAGTAAGATCACAGTTGATCTAATGGATGCGAAAGTTGCATTTAAATCAACTTCTACACTCTGTAAATATTTGCTAATGACATTGGTGCATTGTAGCGAATCCTCTAAAACCTTGCTACAAAGAAGGAAGCTGAAAGTCTGTGGCTGTGTCAACAAGCCCTTGCCATCTGCAACTGCCTTAGCTGAAGTGTCCCGGTTTTTGACAATTGTTTGCAAAAGCTCCAATAACGACGTGTAGTTTTGAACAACTACCTCGACTGCTTCAAATCGGTAAGCCCAGTGAGTGTCAGCGATACACTTAAGAGAAAGCAGCCTAAGATTTGTGTTATCATCACCAATACATGAATCATCATCCTCAGTATGACCCTTTTATAAAGTCTGAAATAAATGGTGGCAATATTACTGTTACGCACAAAGCAGTGTAGTGCTTCTGAAGGACCAAAGAAATTTCTTGCCAATGTGTTACTTTTCATGGCTGATACAAGCACTAAATTTAAGCAATGTGCGTAACAATTAATGAACATAAATCACTGTAGGAACTATTTCTTTTACATTTGCCTTAACAGCATTGTGGACTCCTCCCATATTACTGGTGCCATCATAGCACTGACCAATTACCTTCTTACTCTCTAACTTTTGTAAGTTAGTGCATCATTTAAAAATAAGGGTGTAGCATCGGTTTTGGTAACAGTGTGAAAAAACAAAAGACGCTCCGGAATAACATACTGCAGTCACCAAATCCAACAACAATGCATAGTTGCTCCTTCCCAAACACATCTGTTGTTTCGTTCATCATGATAATGAAGAACTTGGCTTTTACAATCTCCTGAACTATTTCTTCCCTCACTGCTGTTACCATGGCATGTACTAGGTCGTTTTGGGCTCGATTAGATACATGTATATAGGTGCGATTCCTCTTTGCTTGTTTGAAATGATTGGCAAAATTATGGTCCCATCTTCCCAACAAGTTTACTAGCTGTTTCAAGAAAGTTTCCTCAATTGTGAGAGGATTCAGTCTTGTCATGTCCTCGAAATGCTCTCCCACTTTTTGATGGTGTTTTGGTAACATCTACTAATCGAGACAAATATTGACAATTCCTGACTCTTTCTCTCTCTTGTCGATTTCACTCTTCTCTACACGAAGAATCAACTATTACATCAATTTACCTATTGTGGTTCCAAGCGTGCAGCTTCGGCATTTTTATGATGCTTAGATAGGCTATGTTTCCCAAATTATTCCAACCCTTTTTTCCAATTGTCAACTCTTTGTATGCTCCACTTAAGATCACAGCAAGCAATATGTATCATACATACGGCGTAAAAAGCAAAATACATTTTATCAGCTAATTGTGAATACTCCAGCCTATTACTAGCAATGGGTTGATCAAATCGTGAAGGATTAAACGATAAATTACTGTTGCTGAAACGAGATGCCTCTTGAAGTCAACAATCGCATGGCTGATGGGATCCTTGCTCTTAAATAGTTAATTTGCTTTGAACATCACATGCTACTGGAGATGGTATGTGTATTTGATCTAGTCGTGACAACCGATGGCCGTATTATCACAAGGAAAATCGAGTCGAGAGTTTCAATACCTGTAGATGTGATTGTTAACATAACTGAGGCTGAGCTCGTCAATGATGAAGTAGGTAGGTCTAAGTAACTGGTGATGTGGATGACTGGGACGAGCTGCCACATCCAGACTGCAAAAAACTTCTTCTGTCCACGTAATCTCTGTGGATACTTGATAGTAGAACTTCACTGACACTCTATCGAAGTTGATAATTCCACGATTCAAAGGATTTTTGAAAACATGGCCAACGTTAAGACAAAGATCGTTGAGTATATTGATCGATAATTTTGCTGGTCGCCATTTTCATAAACCACACCCCTTGAGCACATGTTGAACTTGTAAAAATTGTCAGTCACGCCTACTTACAATTTCAATCATGGCCTCTAATTCTCTGCTTGATTGTGCTTTGGTGGCCATCTAAACTGGCCCCGGAATGGCCCTAGAATTTCTGGAACTTGCTGTACCTATGTCAGTCTGAAATTCTTATTCATCTTTTGCTGGGCTATATTTTCGAGTGATTAGGATTTTTGTAAGTGTGAAAAATACTGAGGTCTGTCTAGTGAAACTGACGAGCAGAAACTGATGGGTCTGCTCTACAAGTTTATTGTAAGTTTTTAATTAGTTCAGGTGGTTGTTTAAGTATGAAGAATTCTTACTTTATAGTGTTATGCTGTGAAGTGCATGTGTGTGGGTGCCTGTGCTGGACTGTACAGACTAAGATCTACTGATGTATAAGAAACTGTGTGATGTCATCTCATTTGTATTGAATCAAATGTATACATATGCATAACTGCGAGGGTTCAGCTTCTGTTCCATTATATTTACCTCGGCTTCAAGGTTAGGATTTTTCAGTTTGCCTGGAGACTTGAAGGTGATTTTCATAAGGTGTAAAAGATTTGTGTCATGTAATTTGCTTCATAGTTGGTTTTTTGTTAAATTCATTTGATAGAAGCTTTGTAGCAACTGAATATAACCTTAGTATTCATGTGCTATTATTAAGTATTATTAAGTAATCATTGGATATAGTTATTATATATACTGTCATCTTTGTGTGTACGGTTTCAGTTGTGTATTTGGCTTAGTATTTTTGTTGTTGTTTGAGATAAGACCTAAACTTTATATTGACACTCGGTTACTACATTGGCGACGAGGATAAAGCAATGGCTGCAATACATGGTTCCCTAGAGAAGTTCGACCACCACACTGATGACTGGTCCTCGTACGTGGAACAATATTTTATGGTGAACGGGATAAACGATGGTGACAAGAAGCGATCCATCTTAATTTCGTCGGCTGGTCCTGCTACGTACAAGCTCATGAGAAGTTTGGTTGGGGATGCAGCAGAGCTCAATACAAAGACATTCGATGAGTTAGTCAAGTTGGTTACGAATTACCACGAGCCGAAGCCTTCCAGTATTGTCCAGAGGTATAAGTTTCATACCAGGATCCAAGCTCCAGAAGAGTCGATAGCGAAATATGTCACAGCTCTTCGTGAAATAGCAGAACACTGCAATTTCAAGGACACCCTCCAAGATATGTGACGCGATTGGATTGTTTGTGGCATAGCTAATGTAGGTGTTCAGTGTTGTCTGTTGGCTGAATCCGACCTATCCTACGGGAAAGCTTTTGAAATCACTCAAGCTGCCGAAACAGCAGCTAAGGACACCCATGATTTGCAAGGGAAACCAAGTAGTACAACCATATCATCTGACAGAGTACATTATTATACTCAAGTAACGAAAGGGAAGCGCCCAACGGACAAAGGTAACCATACCACGAAGTGTTATAGATGTGCAGGAGCACATTCGTCAGCTACCTGTAAATTCAAGGACGCAGAATGTTTCTTTTGTAAGAAGAAGGAGCACATTGCCAAGGCATGTTGCACAAAGGATTGCACAAAGGGTAGCAGCACAATGGGAAACAAAACCGATGTCTCATGTCATAACAGTAAGCCAGAGAGATACTCTCGTAACACCCATTATATCTCCGAGAGTACAATCAGTGACAATTCGTATTCGATGTTTAATCTACACGATTGTGATGACAACTCTCGTAAACCGATCCTACTCGACTTCACGATTAACCACGTCTCGATACCGTTCGAATTCAATACTGGAGCCTCGTTCTCCATTATAAGTCATCAGACGTACCAGAAGGTAGCGTAATCTACCTCGATTGACTCAATCCAGGAATCACATGTCAAGCTTTAAACATACACAGGAGAGACCGTCAATGTCATAGGAGAGGTATGTGTGTGTGCATCCTATGGTGGGAAACAGGTGGACCTACCAGTATTAGTGGTTCAAGGGAATGGCCGAAATTTAATAGGTAGGGATTGGCTACTGCACTTTAAAATAACATGGGGGGAAGTCAACAGTCTAAACAACCCTCTCCTTTGTCAACAAGCCTTTAAGGGAAGTCCTAGAAAAATACCCAGATGTCTTTAAAGAGGAATTGCGAACCTTAAAAGGAACTCTTCATGTCAAGGATAACACTACACCCAAATTTCACAAGGCCAGACCAGTACCATTTGCCCTCAAAGAGGAGGTTGAAGCAGAACTAGACAACTTGCAGAGACAAGGTATCATTGCTCCGGTTGAAGTATCTAACTGGGCCGCACCGATTGTCCCAGTTCGAAAACGGGATGGGTCATAAAGTGGCATTTGGCTCTATTCAACCGTAATCCAGCTGCTTGAAGTTTACTCAAAACCTTGTCCAAATTGGTTAAATGGTCTTCTACCGATGAGCCTGTCACCAGTACATAGATAGACACTCCTGGTAACCCCTGTAGCAATGTGTCCATGCATCTCTGAAAAACTGCTGGGGCAGAAGCCACTCTAAATGGGAGCCTATTATACACGTACAACCCTTTCGAGGTATTGATTGTCAAATACTTCTTTGTCGCTTCGTCCACTTCCAGCTGTAAGTAGGCTTGTGATAGATCCAACTTAGTGAAATGCTTTCCACCAGCTAATCTCGAGAACAGTTCCTTTACAAGTGGTAAGGGGTACTCAACTACTATGGTAAATTCCTGCCTAACCTATCATCCACCCTGGCTCCACTGTATTTACTTTTATAGAAGCAGAAGAGATGGTGTTGGGGGAAAGAGCAGCAAAAGGCATTCGAAACAGCAAAGGCAGCATTGCAGGAAGATGCATTTTTGGCCCATTATGACCCTTGGAAACCATTATTATTGGTTTGCGATGCTTCACCTTATAGGATTGGAGCCGTTCTGTCTCATACAATGGAAAACGGTGATGAAAAGCCGATAGCATACACCTCGAGGACGTTGTCAAAAGCTGAAAAATGATACTCTCAACTCGAGAAAGAGGGTTTGGCTATCATTTTCGGGGTCACGAAATTCCACAACTTCGTATATGGTCGAAAGTTCAGCATCGAGTCGGACCATCAGCCGTTGACATTGTTGTTTGGAGAGAACAAAGGTATACCATACTAGCCTCAGCCAGAATACAAAGGTGGGCTCTTACACTTAGTGCATATACGTATACGGTAAAGCATAAACCAGGCAGGCTACTACAGAATGCAGACACCCTTAGTCGATTGTCGAGACCAGTTACTACCTCCTCTGATTGTCTCCCAGGAGAGCTGGTGCACCTTTTAAATCACCTCTCTACTGCATCATGTGTTAGTGGAACAGACATCAAGTATTGGACTGAGAAAGATCCTTTGCTATCGAAGGTTAGGAGGTATGTTATGTTTGGGTGGCCTGACGTAGTGGAGCAATCATTGTTACCATTTCAACGTAAGAAGAACGAACTGAGTATGTTGAACAGATGTTTGTTAAGAGGTGCGAGAGTTGTGGTTCCTCCACCATGTCGTAATTCCGTGTTGTCAGAGCTTCACGGGACTCATGTTGGCTGTTCTAAGATGAAAGCGTTGGCTTGCTCTTATGTATGGTGGCCAGAAATGGATTCCCAAATTGCAAAATTGGTGAAGTCGTGTACCTCATGTCAGAGTCAAGCTCATTCACCCCCATCTGCCCCATTACATCCTTGGGAGTGGCCTAAGCAGCCTTGGAATCGGATACATCTAGATTTCGCAGGCCCTTTCATGGGAGCAATGTTCTAGTCACAGTGGACGCTCATTCTAAGTGGCTGGATCTTCAAATAATGCCTACAATAACAGCTCCAAAGACTATTGAGAGGTTGAGACAGATTTTTGCTATCCATGGGCTCCCGTGTAAAATCGTCTCAGATAATCGTCCCACATTTACAAGTCGTGAATTTCATCAATTTACCATCGAGAATGGCATTGAACATGTGTTTTCAGCACCCTACTATCCGTCGAGCAATGGGTTAGCTGAATGTGCAGTTCAGACATTTAAACAAGCTTTGAAGCAAAATTAGCAAATGCAACCTAAAGGTTCCCTGCAGTCTAGACTCTCTCGATTTCTGTTCAAATACAACATCTCTCCTCATACCACAACTGGTATTGCCCCTTCCGAGTTATTGATGGGAAGGCAGCTGAGGTCTAGATTGTCGTTACTCTACCCTGACGTGGCTTCTACAGTTGACCACAAGCAGAATATGCAGAAGAAAGGGAAGGATAATCAGAGTCCAATCCGTCGTTTCAAGGAGGGAGACCTGGTGCTAGTTGAAAACTTTACTCGCTCAGGTGAATGTTGGCTCCCAGGAACCGTTGCTAACGTTAATGGCCCTTTATCATATGAAGTCAGGTTGTTAGATGGTAGTGCAGTACGACGTCATGTGGATCATGTAAGGAAACGATCATCTCCTCCACAGGATATGTCCCATATGATAGTGGAGTTGACAGTTTGGTTGATTCGGTCGATTTATCGTTCAATACGCCAGTACGTCTGGTCGACAATACACCAACCGTAGTACCACCTCGTGATCCGTCCCCCATGGAAGTTCATACGATTCGTAGATTATCTCGGGTTTTGAGACCCCCCGATTGGCTACTTAACCCCATACCCCATTGACTATTGCTAGAAAGGGGGAAGTGTAGCAACTGAATTATAACCTTAGTATTCATGTGCTATTATTAAGTGTTATTAAGTAATCATTGGATATAGTTATTATATATACTGTCATTTTTGTGTGTACAGTTTCAGTTGTGTATTTGGCTTAGTATTTTTGTTGTTGTTTGAGATAAGACCTAAACTCTATATTGACACTTGGTTACTACAAGCTTCTCTCTGCAAAAGCAGTAGCTACAAGTAAGGACAGCTAGGCTGGTGCTGGCAAGTGTACTCAGGTTCTGAAACATAGTTTTTATTATGTCATCTCATCTGACACCAAGTCCTTCCATTGAGACTACAAGTTGTCCTTGAGACTTCTTAGACATGTACCAATTTATGGAATGGTTTCCATTCTGTTGTAACATTAGTTAAAATCATAGTTTCTTTTACTGTTTCTTCACCATCTAATGTCTCTACTGATCTTCCTCAACCGTGATGTACAAAGAGTGCTAATAGTATCATTTCCATCACAGGATACATCTTATGAGTCCTCTCATGGTACTTTCCTCGGATTAAATATGCTTAGCGCCACTATAACATCTCCAGATAATGTGAATTGACGTGAAACATTACTTTTCAGATAGCTAATGAACGTTTGCCTACCTTTTCTGAATGTTTCCTTACCTGTAGGAGTAATTTTGTACCAGTTGCATTCGCAAGACTCAGAATTTAATCCAATAGCTCAAATACCCAGTTTGCTACTGGTTATCCTTCAGCGTACTAAGGGTTGTTTCAACTATAGTAGATATGGTGGACAAGTCAAAGTGCTTCCTCTTTAGAGTTTTTGTTGAGTTGGCAACTTGTCAAAGATTGTAGTCTAATAAGAAAATAGCCAAGGTTGTTGTCCTCTTACTAGGAGCTTTGCCGAGTCTTAGTGCTCCTGGTTTGTGTGTATTTGAATGCATGTTGTCAAGAGCAGTCACAATGGTAGCATACATGTATGTAGCTTGCCTTATCACCTTTTACTCATCTCTCATATATCAGGCAAGGCTTTAGGATCTTTAATTCAAGCAGGAAGGTCAAGGACATTCTGAACATTCTTTAGTGATTGTATAGTCCTTGGGGAGTCCTGTAAAACTTCCATAAATCACTTAGCAGTTAAGGTCACGTACACATGCTTAATTCCTTGAATCGATTTAGCAGCTTAAACACATGCCAACTGCAACTTGAAAATTTACTAGCTCCGTCAAATCCCATTCCCAAAACTCTTTACCGGAAGCTTCTTCTATTTCAAGCACTGAATTAGAGCTGAGTAGATACTTTCTGCATCAGCATTCCACAAATGAATGACCTCCAAAAAGTGCTCTTCTGGTACAGCATATTCCCCCCCAGTGATAGAACACCGACAGCTCCTCCACAGTTATAATATCTGTTGTATTTGTCTACCGTAATACTGTGGTAAGATGCTTTCTGTGGATGTTTCAGAGTGGACTCCTCAACCCATGGGCATAGACATTGTACAAATTTAATAACTATTTGTTATGTGTATTGGGCATTTTTCCCTACATGCTCTTGGAAATACTTTAGATCCTCGCCATACTGAATTGACTAATTTGTTGAAGTTTGTGGTATGTGGTATGTGCTGCCGTACTACAAAATATGTACAGCGTATTAGGGACCATGAGGCACAATATACGTTTAACTCTGTTTAGGCACTATTTTTAGAAGCACAGACTAAACAGTATATGTAGCTACTAATTAAGTGCTAACTAACCCAAGCGTGGGTGGAGGATTATAGTGGTCAGTTTATGTGTCTGTGTGTCTGTCTGTCTGTGTGTTACTACGTAAATCTTTGTGGATAGTTAATGGTAACACTCAATTGAGGGCGCTTGATGTCGATAATTCCTTGGTTAAAAGGATTCATGAAAACACAACTTAGGTTAAGGTGAAAATCTTTGAGTATTTCGATCGAAAGCTTTGCTGGTCGCCATTTTCTAGACTGCGCCCCTTAAGCACATGTTCATTGTAAAATTTGTCAGTCACGCATAGAATTTACTCTGATGACTTGGATTGGATTTACTCTGAGGGCTTGGATCGAGTGGCTTGGATAGCATTTACTGTTGTGAAGGCTGCCCCTAGCATAGTCCTATTCTGTATATAGTGTGGACTTAGATGTGAGAAACTGTGTGTTATCAAATTACATTCCTTTCTGATCAATTGTTTGTATTTATACATGCATCACCACGAGGGTTCAGAACTTTAGTGCTTTCATTTTATTTAGCTGTGTGCGTAAAGTATAAATTATTAGAACTGTAGGTAGCAGGACTATAATGGTTTCTGTTTTGAGCTAGTCTACCTCAAGCAATGTAATACACACATTGGTATGGGAGTACACAATGTCTATACATCACCCATTGAAGATGGCAAGATTTATACGTACATGTACAACCAGTTCACCATGTGGCTAGTCAAATCAGTTGTTATGCATGCACGATTTCACACAGAAGGGGGGGGGGGGGGGGGGGGGAGGGGAGGAGGGGGAAGAGCATGGAACTTCACATGCCAAAATACATTTCCCCCCCCCCCCCCCCAAAGAAATTTGAACAATACCTTAATCCAAAATGAAACATTTTTAATTCATTTTCCTATATCAGTGTGTTCATTTTATATCTTAAAATTTCCCTCCTCCAAAGAAAAAAAATCCTGTATGAAACCCTGGTATGTCTCGATATATTTAAGGGAAGCTGGCCTAACTACTGATGCATACATGTAGAATAGCTTTAAGCACAAAAGAGCATTCCAGTTTATGATTTTCACTGTGGTATTAAGATTACTATTATTGTTGTTATTGTAATTGTTACATTTTTTTTTTTACTTTCTTCATTATTTAGTGCAAAGTGACAAAATGCCTGATTTTGACACTTTTCGTATGTTATAGCGCAAGACTTGAAAGAAGGGACCAGTACCATAGTATGATTGTGAAGTTATTTAAGCGTCCGTTGGCCACATTAATGGATTCAAAAACTATTAATGACGAAATTCACTGGTATAGAATTAAGGCGTACTGCACTGAATGTAATTTTCGTAGTATTTAATGCATGTCTTAATCACATGTTCAAACAGGACTTTAGCATTGTTGAGAGCAATATACCGCATGTACATTATCAGCCTACATGTATAATTATATTATTATTCTTTTGCATGTGTAAGTAATATGGTATTATTCCAATTGCAGCATCCATTTATTCAAACTTATATAGGTAATTTATTGTTTATTAATCGAGCTGTAGCCATGTACTTAACAATAAATGGCTTGTATTTTATTGCATCGTTTTCTTTTTATGTAACTCCGAAAACTGGAGAGGACTTACAATTGTATCCATTATTTGTTGGTAAAATTTGAACATGTGCAATTTTTGAACTATACTTTGAAAAATGTACTTACATGTACATTCTAGCAGTAATTTGCTTATTGTTTGGAATATTAGTGCTGGAAATTGCTTCACATGTTGTTGCAGTTTGTACCTTCTGTTTTATTTATTGACGGTATATTTGGTTTAATTCTACTATAATCATGCTTGGAAAAACTTTTTTTTAGGAAGTAAATCGTTCCTGAACAGTTTTCATTAGTTTGTAGTATTACACCCCTTAGTTTAGTTTAGTTTGTTTGCAAATATCAATTCAAAAAGATTTTTGCTCTCAGCAAAAGTCAAGCATCGGTCCCATTTTTTTTTTTTTCAAGTTGTTCCTCAGTTAAAATAAGCAAAAGTTTGTTTATTTTACCATCAAGAATGTGTTACTATTTAGGATATGGTTATATTGTTAAATTAGAGTTAAAAGCTTTAGAACTAATGTGGTACATATTGTAATACCAGTTGCGTATGGCCATTTTACTAATACTTTTTTAAGTTAAATTGTTAATCGTAGTGGTAATAATCAAGCGTTTTGGTCCAAACTTGTAAACAAGTACCTGGCTTCTTTATACATTATGATTTCTGGCTACAGTATGCAAAGCAATAAGTTCCTCAATTATTGTGTCTTCATGTTTCAATGCCTTTGTAAATACTTTTGAAGTAAACAAAATTTATGTGGCCGTACAAAATATTGCCATGTCGGGAAAATGAAACCCTTAAATCTGTAATCATTAGATTAGAATAGTTCTTAGGATTAACGCAAATGAACCAATATTATTTAAAACTCAATCTTTTCAAGCCATTCCATGAGTGCTATTAGTTTTTTTCATTTGTTCAATTAGGTGTCAGTTGGGTGTATTGAATTCCATGAGACTTGGTTTGACTACTGCAAGGAATGCTGCTCTCATGGAGAATGTTTTTATGATGGTAGTTTGCATCAGTTTAAGGATACCGCTCTTTTTGATAGGAAAACCAGGAAGTTCAAAATCGCTAGCTAAATCTATTATCCTCAATTCAATGAAAGGTCAAAATTCACATAACAAGTTGCTGAAATGCTTAAAAGAAGTATGCTTGCACTAAGGTATTACTTTTTAGCATTTGAATATGCTGTATTGCATTGGTACTAGGTTCAGATGTTTCCATATCAGTGCAGTCAGTATTCCACTTCTGATACCATTGTGGATGTATTTAAACAAGCTAAGGATATTCAAGAGCAGCATGAAGACAAGACTAAGTTTGTGTCTGTTGTGGTATTAGAAGAAGTTGGTTTAGCTGAAGATTCTCCTGACTTACCCCTTAAAGTTCTTCACCCATTACTTGAAGATGGAACTCAAGGAAATAATCACACTATTGAAGTAGACAGTATTGTTGGTTTCTTAGTAAAATGTTTATTGTTTCTTTTTTCAGGTGATTGATAGAGATCAAAGGGTAGCATTTGTTGGAATTTCAAATTGGGCTTTAGACCCAGCAAAAATGAATAGAGGAATTATGGTCACTCGAAGTGATCCCACAGTGAAAGAATTGGAGCTAACAGCAAGGTACAGCATTTTAAAACTATATAGCAGGCCCCTGCCAAATAGAATCGTTTACAGAATGGATTAGTGTAGTTTTCTGGCCTGGGTGTTTCTGCTTAACAAAATTTTCCTTTTTGTTAGTGAAATATGCCAGCAAAAATCAACTACAAACGAGAGTAATGAAAATGATGATTGGGTGAATTGGTATTTTCCTTTATTTGCCAAAGCATATTTGGAAATAATCGATAAGTCCAAAAGCAAGCATAGAGATTTCTTTGGATTACGAGACTTTTACAGGTATAGTGAATTATAAACACAGCTATGTATTTTTATGTATGGTTATGGTTATGAATCAGGCACTTTTTTTATGAATTATCTGTAGCTGCCATTCTGCTGTTGAATTGATCATATTTCACATTTGTGTTCAATGGTATATCTATAACAAAATAATTGAATTTATTACTGATAAATGATGTACATGTATGTAGACTGTGTGCTACTCACTAGTTTTAACTATTCCATAAGAACACTTGTTTACTTGAAAGTTTCCAATTTTTTTTGCAAATGATCACAATCAAAAATTCTAATTTTTGTACTATGCCTGGAATCCAATGCTATACATGTACCTATTGAAAATGTTATAATGCTAAAATACTAACTCTTTAATCAGACATGGGCCAAGTGCATACTGTTGTACTTAAGTATAAGTACAAGTACTTTGAGAAATAGTTAAGTACAAGTGCATACCAGTACATGCCTGTTGATGTGAATGTACTTAAGTACCAGTACAAATACATTCGTGTACATTATTATTAATGGTACATCGTCACTAAATGGGCAGAATTGTGTGTTGACTTACTGTGATCTTCCATGAATTTATTTTTCTTGAGGCTGTTATTTTAAGCAGTATGTGATAAACTTTTGGTAATGCTTCAAGATATTTTTTTAGGACTACTGGATTTTTTTTCCTTTAAGCTGTTACTTCAAGATATTTTTTTAGGACTACTGGATTTTTTTTCCTTTAAGCTGTTACTTTACTGCTGATTCAACACTACATAATGGCGGTTGTGGTAAAAGCTGTGAAAACATGGTGCTGGTGGACTAGGAGCGATTTTCACTGCCATGTTTGTAACCTTTTTCAAAGTCTACAATTTTAGTCAAAATTTTCTGTTTACAAATACTTAATTGTACATGTACTTAAAAGTACTTATAAGTACTTGAAGTCCTTTTAAGTACTTTGCTAAAAGTATAAGTGCAAGTACAACCAGAATTTATGAAAAGTACTTAAGTACAAGTACAAGTGCTCAAGAAATGTACTTAAGTAGGGGGAGTCTTGGAGTCTTGGAGGTCAGATAAAGGCTCCAATTGCTTCTTCAATGAATGACTGGGGACAGGTTCGTAGGAGGACATGAAGTAAAACAAACTCCATGTGGGAGTCTTGGAGGTCAGATAGGTGCTGTAGAGCGTGTTGGATTTTGTCAACCCTTTTAGAAGCCTGTTCCGAGCAGAAGGTAGCTGATCCAATTGGAGATCCCAGGATGACGAAACCATCACTATAACAGGCATGTCAGAGGAGAAACAGGCATTAGACGATTAATCAGGGGGATATATAGGAGAGACTTCGAATGATTCAAAACCAGACCTCTTGCAAAGCCATCTTCCTCAATGATCTGGAGGGCTTGGAGAAGGTCTTCCTTAGTACCACATAAGGTCCCATCATTTAAGTACCACACATAGACCTTAAGCTGTGGAACATCATCAGCAATTCTCTCAGTGACTGGGTGAAGCGCCAGTGAAAAAACACGAGGGACCAAGAAGATCACTCTGCTGTGCATCAGTACAGCTATGTTAATTGAGTCCTTGCCGAGATGGAGGATCGGCTGGGAGTTGTAACAGCACTCTACCCAGGTTGACAACAATAACATACGATGACAGACTTCCTGGAGCAGGAAGAAGTGGTCAACATGATTAATTGCATTACTGAAATCCACTTGTAGTATCCATTTCCAGTCAGGAGCGATCGAAATTTGACCTGGTATTGAGCTAACAGAATGAACAATAGCTTCTCAACCAAACTTAGTACCGACACCAACTTGACGAGGAGAAAGTATAGAGTTTGCCTCCGCCTTCACCAAAAGTGAGAGACACCTGGAAGCTAACCTACAGATCACCTCCCTCACTGCAATTGGGTGTAAACCACCTGATTTATTCTTCAAAGCAGTCAACGAGGCACCACACAAATGTGGAATAACAGCACTGGGAATCTTCCCTGAGGACAACATGGAAAGCAAACGAGAGATAATGTAAACAAACTGACTTGAAGCTCTGGGAGATGAACATGATAATGCTTCCTTCAGGTGGCTGGCTCTCAGACCTGATGGCCCTGGGGCAGTTCCGGCGGAAAAGAATTAATAGCTCAGACTACGATGCGCTCATCCACCATGTCATCAGGTTCTGGTGGTAGGTTTTGTTTGTGGAACAAGGGGAGGGGACCTGAGGGTGTTTAGAGACCATGTCAGCATAAACCTCGGGTAAGGAGGAGGCCACACCCTCAGAGGTGAGTGATTGAATAGCCTTCCTGTATTGCCCATCTTCAACAGCTTGTCGAACTCGATTCATATTGGTAGAAGCCCCAGCACTACTGTCATTGTTCTTCGTGGGTCTTCCATGGCAACCAGGCTTCCCATCACGCTGACATGCCTCTGCCCAATGCTCTTCTAGCTTACCAGCTCTCCATGGTTTGATTCTAGCTTTAACCAGCTGTTTGGACTCTGACCATCGGGCAGAGTGACGCAGGGGACAGGCGAGGATACACTTAGGTAGCATGAAGAGCCTACCCCAACAATCCATACTTGATGAGTTGTTGATCACAGTGAGCATTTTCTCACATAGAAGGGATGACCAAAGTTTCTAACACCCTTTGGGACATGGCGTAGGGTATCTCAACCAGATTGAATGATCTCTGATATCACTGGAAGGGCTTGTAACTCCGTGATGCTAGTAGTAGGCAATTGGGCATAGAAAATGCATCAAGGGGGGGAGGGGGGGGGGATAAAGACAGATCGGGAGACACAGATGACTTATAGGATGCAGATGGTGAGGCAGTGTGGTTGGGTGTGTTCGTAGACGATGGTGCAGATGACTCGGGAGAGGGGCAGATTGTGGGGCAGAAAGGTCGGTCACGTCTGAAGATGACTGCGAAGTTGAGGGTGAAAGGTTTTTTTTTTTTTTAATTTAATTCCAATTTGTACAAACATGTACAAGGTCACTCCAGAAGGCTAACGCCTGTACAAGGTAGTTTCCCTTGGACTAAAAATAATAATATAATAATAAGACTAACAGTAATAACAAATAAAACGAAAAAAAAAAAAACAAAATATAACTACATACAGTACTAAGCTTGTGATAAGCCTTTTTTTTAAAAAACGATTTAGATTTGTACAGATTTCCACTAATATTTGCGAAAAATGAATAACGTCAGGAATTTATAGTTGATTGGGGAGGGACGATAGATAGCAAATGGGCCTTTGTAACTGATGAATTGAATTTCATGTAATCAGAAGTGTCAACCGTATCCTACCTTTCAAAATATTGTGAAGTGTCAAAATACTTAATTAAATTTGACGAGTGGTGAGCTTAGGTAGATCGAGGCTATTCAAACAATTAGAAGTCACTGTAGACCAAAAAGCAGCTGTCAGGCACCAATAACTCCCACATATCCATCTCTTTGCTTTACCTTGTACAGATTCCAATGTTCTGATATCCTTGGAAGTATAAGGATTCCAAACCTGGCAGGTGTACTTAAGTATTGGCCGAACTATTGCTTTGTAGGTCACGAATTTAGCATTCTGAGTTGCTTCCCATAAAGTGGACCGTAGCTGGTGTAGGGCTATATTAGCTCTTGACGAAATGGACCTTGTATGGGCGGACCAGCTGAGGTTGTGAATTATAATAATAGCAAGGTACTGGACCTGGTCTGACCATTTAATTGCAAGTTTATTCAAAATTATAATCAAACTGTAACAATGGAGATACCCGTTTATTTGTAATTAGAAGAACAGAGCATTTGTTCAGGTTGAGACATTTGATCGTCTAGTCATAAAGTCTGTTCCAATCTTGTTGCATCAACAGGCAGTCATTAATCGTTTTCATTTCTTTATAAACGGCGGCATCATCAGCAAGTAGTTTCAGGGTGAAATGGCGTACTCCATGATGTAAGTCATTAATAAACAGTATGAAAAGGACAGGACCCAAAACTGAGCCCTGCAGAACACCAGATTTAACGGATTTCCACTCTGAGTACGAACCGTTAATGGCAATACGCTGCAATCTTTGGGTCAAAAAAATAACAAATCCATTTCAATAAACCCTCATTGAAACCTAGCGAAGACTGCTTCAAAAGCAATCGTTCATGGGGTACAGAATCAAAAGCCTTAGCAAAGTTTAAAAAAACATAATGTGTTACTGCTCTGTTCTCCATACACAAACTCCAATCACCACTGCCAAATATTATAACAAAACTGTAGAAAGGTTCCTTCTAAAACCGATGTGAGAGATATGTATAGCAGCGGAGGACTCGAAGGAGTAGATAATATCGGAAGTAGTAATTTTTGACAATCACTGATATCAAACTTATAGGCCGACAATTACTTGGTATTTGTCTAGAATCTTTTTATGGACATGAACAACATTCGCAGTCACCCAATCCTGAGGGAGCGAGCCAAGAACCATGGATTGATTGAGGAGCTTGCTGAGCGAATTACAAATGGAACCAGCACACGTTTAAAGTAGAAATGGAGCACATGTGACTTAAGTCATGGGTCAGGCTTGTACAGCTGCAAACATGGGTACACTTTAGTTGATCATAACTCCATCTGTTTAAAACAACATTTATAGCCCAAATAAGTTACATAAAGTAGAACTAACCGTTGCTAAAGATGCTAAACATTGAAACGCTGCAAAATAATAAAGACGAGCGATATCAGTGCAGTATTCTATCGATACTCTTCAGAGCTTTAGTGCAAATTCCGGTGATGTTCCCGTTATACTTCAGCTGTGGAATTTGTATCAGCTACGTCTTAACTCGAGCTCTACGTGCCATCAAATTTCAGGAACAATTCTTTGTAAGGTTTTGGAGAGATAAGCAATTCGTGTACTTTTTTTACCTGTGTTGGACTACAAGTAAGCTAAATACTCCGAGATTATAATTTGTTTCCTTCCTGAAATTTAATAGAAGTTAGATTACATCTTAAGGCACTTTTCTAACCTGGTGGCATCTCCTGTGTCATAGTGGAACATCACCAGACTTTAGCTTGAAGAAGAACACTCACCGCCATTGTTGCTTACAAACAAGTAATACAAATGATGACGTAAATCAATTGAAAAAGCTCATGTGACTGTATAAATTGTATTGTAATAATAGTGTGTCAATTAACGTCACAGCGGCTTGTAAACAATTTAGCTTGTATTTAGCTGCATGGTTGGCTGATCATCATTGTCTACCACTGGTAACACATTTTAGCAGCTGTCTCATCCTGACCCAGGACTCAAGTTACCTGTGAGATAGCTGATCAGGGCCTGCCGCTTTAGCATTGTTGAGTCGTCTTAATTCCTCATGGATGTTCTCCGGTGTAAACACGATTTCCTCATTTCCTCTACGACAGGGGACATTGTCTTCTTCAACAGATTGAAGTCTAAGCTTGGCTCGTCAGTGAACACAGAGTAGAAGTAATCATTAAATGTGTTGTCTCTCTCAGCATCACCCAAGATTGTTCTACCTTCAACTAAATTGGGTGGGATTTCTTTACATGATGCTTTGACTGATTTACCCAGCTCCAAAACTTATGTGGATCTGTTCGAGCCTCCTCACTCATACGAATGAAGAATTTATTTGTATCTCTTCTAGTCAGGCTACGGACAACATTCCTCACTCGCTTATATTGCTTTTTGTACAATTTACGCTTCAAATGAATGAGATCAATGGTATCAGAACAAAACCAGTGTTTGCACTTCCACTTCTTCCAGCAAACCCTAGTTACTGACTGTTCAACTGTAGAGAAAGAAAAAGTCTTTCAGTGGTTTCATGATTTATCTGTATATATGTCTCCATGTGATCAATAGCGTTCCACTGGATATGGAAAGGGGAGCTATTGAGGTGCTCAAAATCAGCTTTGCTGTAGTTATAGAGATATTAGCAGATTACCTTCTTGGAAGTGTGGTACAGATTGCAAAACGAATTACCTCATGATCACAGCCAGGCAGATTATCAATGACATTAACAGACAAAATATTGTGAGGATGAGCTGCTCAAACAAGATCGAGAGTGTTTTCACCACAAGTTGGCAGCAGTGTGTAGACGAGTCAAATACAAATCCGAAAGTAACTCACATGACAAAGTTGCGTTAGGAGAAGATGAAGAGGGGGCAACAGTGCACGGCCAATCAATATTGGGCACATTGAAATCACCGGTCAGTACAATTGGATTCAGTAGAATATGCATGGCCAGATACCAAGAAGACGGCTTCCCTTAGGAAGTCAAGATCACTTGTTGTAGTCCGGGGGGGAGGGATCCATAAAAATTAAAAAACCCTTAACAACACTTTGCATGGTTTAAGCTGGAGCTCCACCCACATTATTTCACAGTTGGTCTCTAGGTCGTATCTTCTAATGCCTGGAAAGAGTCTCTAACTGTCTACATTACTCCTCCTCCATGCCTGACACGGTCTCTTTGAAGCAAATTGTAACCACGCGGAATGATATTTGAGTCATTAATAGATTAGTCAAGGAACGTCTCAGTAACAGGTATTATGTCATACTGATGGGCACATACCAAAGCGATGAAATCAAAACGTTTGGACACAACACTCCTGACATTGAGACTCGCACACAATAACTGATTGGGAAGGGGACAGGCAACCATCCGATCACCCAAACAGTTACTGCAAAATCAAGGCTCATCTACCATTTTTGTGGTATTGATCATCAGTCACCAGTGATTCACAAGTCACATGTGCCCATAAATGATGAAGGTTACGATAAATGGCTTTGTCACTGTCTAAAGCAGGCCTATCACATCTAACATAAAGGTATACCTCAGGGCGTGGATTCTGTTTTATGTCTCCACTCAGAAGTAATAACAGCTGAAGAAACAAGTGTGGACTGCCTCGAATAGAGCCAACTATGAAGATGTTAATCCTCTCCAATCTTGGGTATCTGTTATCAACAACCCAGAAGGCTATGATAAAACTAGGAAAAGACAGGCATATTGTATAAATCCACAATCAGAGGCCCAAAAACACAAAAGGACACAAAGCATAACAACAGTAGATGAGTAAGATGACCCAGCCATTTTTGTTTTTTTTTTATGGATAACAGTTAACATAGGGAGAGTTCCTTTTGGTACAAGAAGAGTTCTTACAAACGCCAATTTTGGTACCCATATAACACCTTGAGGAAGAGTTGGAAGACCGCGTGGTGGCCACCATTGCCTTTCTTTTTAAAAAAAATGAAAAAAAAGAAAAAAGTACAATAATAATAATAATAATAGTAGCTACTGTTAACCTACTTAGGTAATTTGCACGCTCTACTGTGTTAATATTTTAATACTTTACACTACTCATACCCTACTCTACCCTACTTAGCTTTTTTTTCTCACTAT
>JAYJLX010055738.1:0-10507 GCA_036873525.1 Chalinula nematifera | reverse complement strand
TATATATACCTTGATGTGTTCCAGATCAAGACTTGAGCAGGACAATGACTCGAATCTATAAAAAGAGAAGGGAAGAAGGGAGAGGGGGAGAGAGAAGTAGTAATGGCAGGAAGTTTTTAAAATACAGTATAGAAAACATGAGTTAAACAACCCTATCCATTAGCTACAGTACATTGGCTCTATCAATCAGGTTTGTCAAGGAAGAATTCAGACAATACCGACAGTAAACTATGTCACAACCAAATTTAATAGGGAGAAACAATAGTTGTAACTATTGTACATACTTCAACATTAGAATCGCTGAATTACTGTATATGTATAATTGTGGACATAATCCTTTATTCAACTCCTTTTATAAACTAGTGAAAACAAGTCCGTTAATCAAGAGGGATAACATGATAGGCTGTCCACTGCAATTACACTTTTCAATATTACAGTAAATGGAAATCATATTTATGCGTACAGTACAAACAGAAATACCTCTGACAGTTATAATAACAGTTCGGTTATTGGAGACAAATTGGTCTCCTGTATATTGGCTAAAGTGGACCTGTTGACAAATGCATCAGTTAGTACGAGTGAATATATGTACAAAAAGGCTCCAATGGGGGAAAAAAGAATGAGTACTGGTACTGTAATACTCGATACACATGTACATGTGTTATGCTGTTATACACATCTTAATAGTGAACCACATTATAACAATTTCCTTATTTGGAAAGTGCATGGTTGCTAAGGACTTCCTGTTTACTGTCCAAATAAGGAAACTGTTATGATGTGGTTCAGTTTTAATACTACAAGTATAGTAATTAATAACATAAGCAAAGCCTATAGTATAATTATCATTAATTAGCATAGAAAATCGAGAAAAAGCCATGTGTATGTAACATGTACATGTACACTGTACCCTGCTTGTTTCACTGATGAACTGGGTCTGTATATTGGCCAGCATAGAGTTTGCTATCTTTACACCCAGTAATTCATGATTCTTAACAACAACGCTCACTCAATACCTCTTTCAATTACTAGTATACTTATGACCAGATAAGGAATATACAAGTACCTATAAAAGGCACTGGTATTTGAAGTAGTTGAAATGATAATAATTTGGATAGAACATTAGAAGTTATGCACATCTTCACTCATATTGAAAGTATTGGAAGCTTTTTATAAAAGATGTGCAAAGGGTCAGTGCATAAACATGACAATAAACATGACAAAAAACTGACGTATAAATAGAAAATTGGATAATTTAAAAAAAATCAAACAACGCTCAGTACTCAGTACTACAAACTCTTCAAGAACAACAATAATATTCTATGATTAGAGCCTCCCAAAAGGAAGTGTGTTTTATTAGTAACTCCAATCTATTTGCATTGATTGACTCAAATTACCACTGAAATGGCCATCAATGCTCAGAGACTATACTACGTTGATACAAACCCCATTTTCGATGTCTTTAAACTAGAATGCCAGTTAAACTGAATGGGTAGAAGTGGCTTCGTTAAAAAAAAGCTGCGGTTAGAACCACATCACATGAAAAGTGGCTCAATTCTAACAGGATGGGCAACCCTGCAAAATGAATGCTGAGGGAAACACTGGTAATTTAGTAGCCTTAACCACTGCGTAATAGTAAAACTATCAAACAGGGGTAACATGCACAGCCATACAGAATATACAATCCATTCACATTTACTATACTATGCAATTTTCAAGCCTCTAATGTACATAAAATGTCACTGTTCTCTCTAACCTTATACGTTCTATGCCTGGATTCAAACATACAACATGGACATAACCTCAGGATGATGCTCAGGATGATGCTCATAGGTGAAGGTATATTTGGCAATGTCCGCCGTCATTGAGCCTGAAGGACCCCACTGTTCATTGTTAGTGGGTTCACGAACGTTGGTCTCCACCTCAGAGTAGTTCATGACTACATTAGTACTAAGGAGAAAGCAGGGGGGAAAGAGAGAAAAAGAAAGACGATTAACACTTAACGCGAGAGAGATGGCTCGTTTCATGAATAGAATACATAGCTATTGTAACGTACACTCTGTCCACTATCCTATGCATTCAAGGACAAAAAATACAAAGAAAGCACTTCGTCAGTCTCTCTCTTTAGTTGTCAGACTTGTAAGTGTACATATACACGTTACACGCTGTAGTCACGTACTGAAAGGATTTGTATCCATATTAATACCCAGACAAATTAACCAACTGCTTCCCAGTCTACAATGACAACATACACATACACCCTGATTTTGTACACAGTGTACCATATGTATGTATATGTACCTGTACCTGCTTGTCTCAGTGCTTGAGAAACCTTGTCTTCTGGTCTGTTGGCCAGCATACTATTGTATACTGTTCACCCCCCACCACGGTGAGGTGGACCCATGGGGGGGATCCTATAGTACAGGGAAAAAAAGAGATTTGAATAATATTTTACAAAAACAAAATTTAGATAACAAATATAGAGCCTGTACAAATTGAGCTCAAACTACGAAAAATAAACAACATGAGAGGCTGTCACTCAAACAGCATATTTGAAAACTGTTTCTGTGGCTTATTATTATTATTATTTGTAGGAGAAGCTCCTTATAATCCCTATAATCCCTATCCCTAGTGTGGATGTGTCGACTAAATGACCTTGTGTAAACAATTTTTCATTGTTTTAATTTTCGTAGTCAGAGCCATATAACCACAATGAAAATTTCCCGATTTACGATATGTACGTGCACTGCATTAGAGATACATAGTGTAATACTGTAAAACAATCCAATATGGCAGAATGATGAATTCCACATGCATACACTAACAGGGTATACATATGTATGTGCTTTATCTATATGTGCAGAATATTTAAACAAATGATTTGTACATATACAGTATGAAAAACTTGCTTAAATTAATGCTATATTATGCATGTCCAGTGGGATGTATCACAGATGTGGTCCTGACATATATAAATAACCTACAGTAACTTCAGAACTGTCAGACCAAGGCAGTTTATATGGTTACTTGTGGGCCCACCAGGAAAGTCTGGAACGAATAAATAACTCGTATACGCAGACAACAAAACAAGCAAAGGACCACTTAAAACTGGGGAGCCAACCAGCTCAGATCCTTGTATATAAACATAAAAATAGACCTTTCAGTCAACCTTGCGAACAACATGATCATAATGATGAGCATTATGAATCACGTATATTTCGAAACAGCTTTTACCTAGGATTGTTGAAAAGTGGGCAGTATCTTACCCATCTTCTTTCAGCTTTTCCTTCGCTGTAACACTGCCCATTAACATTTGTAGCATACAGGCTATAAAATGTATTTCCTTATCTGTCCCCCAGCCCATCTTATTTTTGTTTATGTACGTTTTTACTGTGTCAATGGGCTGATTCGTCATCAGACATTGCATATGAATAAGCTTATGTGTCATAAAGTTCACCATAGCTTTTCGTAACGCTAGATGATTAGCCTCGGCACCACTTACACCTCACGAAATAAACAATTGCCGTCCCTTATTATTCTGTCCCGCACATGAGGTGAAATTGAAGGACAAGTAACTGGCGTAATTCGCTGTGAGTGTTTTGTCGTTTCCACTTTTGACCACATTTTTATATAGTCCACAGCTGCACACATCCATTCATCACTCGGTAGTGGTCCAGATACGGTAACCATTTCAGCTTGTGTTACTTTGAACACTTTCATCTTCAGTTTAATGATTTCATGTTCTCTAAACAGGAGCTACAGTATAATTTTTTGGTTGTCGGAGGACCGCACACACTTGAAGTGATACCAACCAATAGCACAGTTGGAGCCATCACTGCATACCATATCTGGTGACTCCTCACCCTGACAAGTGCAATATTGTTCTCCATCTGGGATGAAAGAATCCTCATCCACATTGTCATCTGATGTCATTTCGACTTCATCTTTACCATCACATTCAACACACTTGAACCCAGGCTGACCCGAGTCATTTTCTCCAAGCACTCGTCACAATACCAGAACTCTGGCTTCACTGAGCCCCACGCAGCCATAATGAAACCGACCAATCCTACAGCCTTCTCCATCGCAGCATACCATTAAGTAAGTTTCCTCACCTTTACATATGCAATATTTTTTCTGTCTTACTACTGTATCTGTATTGCCGCAGTGAGCCGGATTCTGGGGACAGACACGTTTGTGTCCTCTATTCACATTATCGCCACAAATACATCTTCGATGTCATAATAACCTCATTAAATTCATCATCATAATCATCATCATACTTGTGCTCACTATAGTCATCATTACTGCTCCATACTAGATCGTCAGTAGTGTCATCATTTTTTTTTTGGTATTTCTTTTTTTTAATTTTCACAGCTTTTTCTTGCCTTTTTTGTCACGTACCTTTCCACGACCTGATGTGTCATAAGAATCATTTCCGTGTTTCTTGGATCCTTCGCAAGGACTCCTTTGTTCGCTTTTTATATAATTCAATTCTTCGCTTAACCTTACTTTCCTTTACTTTGTCTAATCCTCGTTTTCTCCGGACATTAACCGCTTCTTCCATTCCCTCATACAAAGGCAATCCTAAGCGTTTATACAAGTCCGGTATCCAATGGTACTCTTTACCTCTCTTCTCATACATGTACGTCATGTTTGATTGTAGCAAAGCAAGATTGGTAGAAACTTCATAATGAAGCCTCTGTAGCGCTACATCCTTGCTCCGAAATTACGCTATGTGACGCTTCTAGCCAGTTGGAATGACCTCGCTTGGCTATCAGCACAATTATCACATTCTATGTCATACATTAAGGCATGAAACTCACACGTGAGTTTGTACTTAGTGGTATAATCTTTCCCACTATGAGAGTGTTTCACCTTTTCTGCAGCTACATACATGGAACACACAACATTGCTTTTTACCATTCCCCTCCCAGTCATGTATATTACGTGCATGCTTTGAAATTTCAATGTTGTAGCAAACTCACTGCGAGTCCCTTAAAATAAATGAAAAAAAGTTTCTGGATTGGGTATTAAAAGCATCAGACAAACAACCACAACCTATTCTATGATTGCTTTTTCAATGGCAGGTAACAGTTGAAATGTTTGGGAATTTTTCACTATGCTTTTTGACAAAAGTGGTATAGTGGTATAATATGAGAGTGTTTCACCTTTTCTGCAGCTACATACTTGTAGAGGATGGAACACACAACATTGCTTTTTACCATTCTCCTCCCACTCATGTATATTACGTGCATGCTTTGAAAGGGATTTCAATGTTGGAGCAAACTCAACTGGGGACTCCCTTAAAATAAAAAGGTTTCTGGATTGGGTATTAAAAGCATCAGACAAACAACCACAACGATTGCTTTTACAGTGGCAGGTAATGTTTGGTCACTGCTTTTTGACAAAACTTGTAGAGGGACATTTCATTTTTGCATAAGTTTGTAAGCTTTTAAGATGGTTTCTTAGCAGCATGTCCCCCACAAATCATTACCTGACAGTCCAGAAAACATTTCTTAAATGCTTTTGGCAGACGATGCATCAGAATCTTGCCACTGCACAGCAATGTTCATGCCTTCCTGCTCTGCTACCTGCATTATTTCACGTGCAGCGTATCCCTCCATAGATTTTGATGTGCCTTGATATAAAGGTTCTTTAAAAGAACCTCTTTGACAAAGGTGCTTGTAATATAATAAAGCACAGTTACAGAGTCTGAAAGTGCCATTTTTGGCATGAAAACATAGGCGGCTGCAGGCCCGGGCCAGCCCGGGCTGTGCCCGGGTTAAACTTTCAAAAAAACCACAAAGTGCTTTAATTAAGCCTGAAAACCACAGCTCAAGTACTTTGGTTTCTTTGTATTTGTATATGAATATAGTTGTTACTGAGTATAGAATCATTATGCAGGCTTCTGTAGTATAAAAGTGCTCACCTGTGTCAACTTCTTACCTTGCAAGCACTAACTAAATTGAATTTGTTTAAACTGTCAAGAAACAGTGAAATAATTAATTAAAATTGACCACGCCCATTATGAATATACAATGAGCCCAGGTAAATTTGGAATCTTGCAGCCGCCTATGGTTCTTGCTATAAATAAGGGCATTTCAGTTATCTGGACTTTTTTGTTATCCGGACAGTTTGTAAAATTGCCAGGAACGAAGGGGTCCGGATAATTGAGGTTCTACTGTAAATGGAAGACCTCTGCTATCTGGTTGAATAATCTAATCCAATGCTATAGTGGAATTAATCCTTTCCGGAAAAAAGTACAAAACAAACCTGAGCTTGGATAGATTTCATTCTCAAGACAATGCACACAGTTTGCACTTCTTTCGTATAATATTTCAAGCCATTGTATGCATGTTTGTTTCTTTTCCAAGTAGCATCAAAATATATTCATACTTATAAAGCTGAGAAGTCGCATCTCCATTACTGTATTACCTTAACTCACTTCAGTAAGTTTAGTTGCCAGACAACGTACTCTTATACATGTATATCGTTATCTTCTAATTAATTCCACTATTTATGCAATTACATCATAAAACTAGACCACACCTACTTTTAGCTGGCAAAATAAGTGCTGCTCAGCATTGCAAGAGTACAACGGTTGTGCTAAAAGCAGTCTATTCATTTGAATAAATCTAGCGCTATGAATTTATCTTGCAATATGAACCAATACCAAAAGGCCAACAAGTTAAACTCACCATAAACCCGAGAACATGGTTATTCTTTTTGTAAAGATTTTGTGGCTAACACAATTTTTTTTTTGGAGAAAGTAGCAGTGGTTTTTAAAGAATCTGTCTCTTATCTTTACCCAGGACTGAAACAGTAGGCTTTTGTTACTATTTTTGCATACCGGGCAGTAGAACTTAAAAAGTCAACTTTTTGTTTCCACACAAAGTCACCAGTAAATTAACTGTAAAGTCTTCCTGACTCAGCATTATTACGTCAGTTCCGACCGTACAGTGAGAGTGACTGCAACCAAATATGGTTGTCTTGTCCAGTACTTTCCATCAGTGACAGAAACTGTGCACTGTCGCTGTTGTCATGGAAACGAGGTATGCTTGGCGTACCCGCTTCTGCTTCCGCCTTTTGAGCCCCGCCCCATACCAACCACACCCGATGGTTCGCCTAACAACTAACAATTGTATCCATGGCTCCAATAGGGCCACCTTTCAAACTCAAAAATCCCAAATATTGGCGAGGGGCTGTGCCCCCTGCTTAAGGGGGGGCCAGCCCCCCAAATCCCCCTGAGTGCACAGTTGTATGGGGGCGGCGGCCCAAAAAGTGCTCACTTTTTTTTATGAACTTTGAAAAAGTATGTACTCAATTATGGTCTGAAATGTTGTGTGCGGAGTTTTTGACGTCTAAAGACGTCTATGGTCGTGAAAGGGTTAAACTACTATTTTATCAAAGATGGCGGCAGATTAACAATATTCATAAGCGTTAATGATATGCGTACTGCCTCTTGCTCATGAAACTCCAACTTCTACAATTTGCTACATCAAAGCTATGTGAAAAAATCATAGCACGTACGTAGGATCCCTTACGGGATTAAATACGGAAGTACGTACGTACATACTTGTGTTATCCAAAGTTAACTCACTAGATAAAGAATCTTCAATCTCAGTATCAGTTACCCTATTTTAGATCAGACATTCTTCACAAAAATAGCGCTCATTGAAAAAATACAAGCAGACCAAAAATCCAAAACCACACCACAGCAAACGTGTCTCAGTTATGTCATGTCACGTGAATCGTGGTTACGCGGGATACGTTACTTGATTGTTAGATAAAGCATGCAGCAAAATAATATATCTGGGACCGCGCTTATTTTAAATTTTCGAAATCACCCGCATACCGCCTACGCAAAAACTGTGGAGTTGTTGCAAAATGAATTCTACTGTACCTGTAATTTAACTGTTAGTGGACACTACCAGCCTATTATGCTCTTTTCAGAAGCCCACACTAGAGGGCTTAGGAGTAATAAGTGCAAGCTTCACACATGGGTGTGGCTTGCTTTAATTGTATTTATTAAATGTAGGGTAATGCTCTTAACTGCATGCAATTTGCGCAATAGGCATATATAGGCGGAGCTTTTGGGGGAAATCTGAATTAGGGGTATAACTCATTCAGCCAACACCCACTGTAACCAAGTCCCGCGCACCCAGATCTCACCCTAACAAGAACCTAGAGGGAAGGGAGGGTGGGTAAAAATCAAGTTATAAGATTCTTCTACACTCAAGTGACTCACACATACATTTACATCATGCAGAATGCAATCGCAATTAGTGGCTAAAGGTTAATTGTGTCCTACCTCCTTTAGGTGTAGGCCAAGTTACCTATATAAACAGCAGCCATTGTTGATGGCCTCATTCAGTGGCGGAACTGAACCCGGGCCCACATGGGCCTGGGCCCGGGCATCACTTTAAGTCTATAATGAAATGCAGCAATCATATGCATTGTAGTTTAAATTAAATTATGCACGTGCCAAATGTTGTAAGTGAGTGAAACTTGAGAGTCTGCATCTGTTAACCTTGAGCAAACAGCTGCCTCTATTCAAGTATATGGGTGCCAGAAATCCTACAAATGACTGTTGTAATAAACAGTACTGTACTGAAAGTAATTGACATAAGGAGTACTATAGGTGAGACTACCAGTCAGAGCACATCTCAGCCACCCCAACCCACTCATGGATCTGGTGGTAATGAATTAAAGCAGTAAGCCTAAGCACACACAGTTCCTTCACTTCCTCCTCCAGCAGTTCAGTTAGTGATGGTGGTAGTACCAATAGTAGTACCAGTAATGAAGCTCGAGCTGGTACTGTACTTGACGATATAGCAGCATCCACATTTTCGTTTCCGAGATTGGAAACATGCTACAGGACAAAAGGGTGTCCTGGTCAATCACCATAACTCCTTGTCTCACTAAGAAGCGGTTGTGGCTTGGGAGCAGTTTAGAGCCTCTCAGCGAATCAGGGATCAGTAGCTGAACAACTGGGTAGTAGACGAGCACAACAGATTACAGGCACTACATTAAAACGGTAGCTGAAGTACGCTTAAGCAAGAAATCAGCTTCCAATGTTGTCGTATATTTGTTAATCCTATGCATAAACAAGAGTCGTACAATAAGGACCAAACATGTAAATAAGGAGAGTATGAGAATCTATTAAAACTTAGAATACAGACTATATATATTAGTGAACACAGAACCCCTACAAGTGACAATATTAACGACTAATAATCATAATATACCACATTCCTCCCCACTAAACCTGACATACACATTAATATACATAAGTGTCTGAATATCTGTCCGGACGACTTCAAACTCTAGTCGGATAACGACGAACGGATTCAGACGAAGTCGAGTCGGTTACCAATGATGACGAATCGGTCGTTGGTGTTTCCCTTGATTGGATGGGGCTTGGAATCGGTCCATCTAATATAGGAGTGCTGGACTTTAACACAGAGTCACTATCTTCTAAGGAATATGTAGACCTTGGTCGTAACTGATCAATATGACACCTTCTACTAATACCATCTGTTAACTTCACAGTATAGGATACTGGACCAAGTATGGAACCGATTTCTCCAGGCACCCACTTCACAGGACCACTACGATACAAACGAACCATTACCAGTTCACCTGGTTCAAATCAACGGTCTCGGGTATGCTGATCATGGCCTTCCTTTTGGCACGACTGTTTTACAATAATGTCTCTTTCAACATCCGGTCTCACTAGGTCCAACCTTGTCTTTAACGTACGACCCAGTCACTTGGAGCCACACCAGTACTAGCATGTGGTGTTGACCTGTACTTCAATAGGAAGCTTGCCAATTTCTGTTTATCCGATCTCTTGCCCTTCCGTAATTGCTCGTTTCAGAGTCTGAACAAACCGCTCTGCAGCACCGTTAGTTGCTGCGTGGTATGGGGATTTAAAATGCTTTAATTCCATTGACTTTGAGAAAGGATTGGAACTCCTCACTCACGAATTGAGGACCATTGTCAGAGACGATGGTAATCCATATAAGGCAAACACTTTTCTCATGACTGTAATTGTCATAGCGCAAGTGGTTGATGACATCTCGAAAACCACAGGCCACTTGGAATGGAAATCTACCATGACCAAATACATCTTGTTAAACAGTGGACCCATGAAGTCTATGTGTACTCGTGACCACGGTTTGGCAGGCCATATCCATGGGTTTAACGGAGACTTGGTTGGAGCCGATTTCACGGACTGACATGGAATACACGACTTTACTAACGATTCGATATTCGCATCAAGGTTGGGCCATCATACGAAACTACGTGCAATAGCCTTCATTCTGGTTATACCAGGATGTTCACAGTGTAGCTCTGGAAGTACTCTGTCACGCAGCTTTGGTGGTAAATGACTCTAATTCCCCACATAAGACAATCACCTTCAACAAACAGTTCAGTTTTCCGATTGAAATAGGGTTTGAGAGTGTCAGATACAGTCTGTGGCCAACCTTGTCTGGTAAACCTC
>JAYJLX010055727.1:0-10507 GCA_036873525.1 Chalinula nematifera | reverse complement strand
TGAAAAGTGGGGCACCAACATGGCCGCCCTAGTTATTAAAAACGTGTTTGTGACGTCACGTGCAAACGGTCTATAGAGCTCTTAAAGTCACGTGATACTACAATAGAAGAGATCAAAAGAGAAGAGGTGTTTCCGCTGTTTCGATCCTTTGCGCTCGATTCTTTGTGAAGTTTTTGTACCACAGAGTGTTTCCTTTCTGTGAGTTTGAAGTTTTACCCTCGGTTGTGTGATATTACTCATACAACTCTTCCATTTATACTTTACTATAGTGACTGTAATTCACTGCTTGTAATCATTATCTGTGGATAACCCTACCCACTGTGTATTATAGTTTGTGTTGTTTTATTATAGCACGTGTCTCAGAGTCCTTCTCAGGGAAGTCCCTCTCGGTGAGTGGTACACTGTGACCTAACTAGTGAATACTCCTTGTGTTGCTTACATTTTTTTTTTGCTTGACTATAAGTTACTGTGTATAATCATTGACTATGTGTAACCCACTGTGTATAACCATTGCCTACAGTTGTGACTATCTGTGGATAACCCTATGGGTTAACCACTGTGTATTAGAGTTTGTGTTGTTTTATTATAGTACGTGTCTCAGAGTCCTTCTCAGGGAAGTCCCTCTCGGTGAGTTGTATTAGTGGTACACTGTGACCTAACTAGTGAATACTCCTTGTGTTGCTTACATTTTTTTATGCTTGACTATAAGTTACTGTGTATAATCATTGACTATGTACAACCCACTGTGTATAACTTATAACCATTGCCTACTGTTGTGACTATCTGTGGATAGCCCTATGGGATAACCACCGTGTATTGTTTATAATCATTGCCTACAGTTGTTGTTGACTAAACCTAAAAATTAAAATTGTTAAATGTGTAAATTGATTTGTAGTCAGGCAGGTTCAGGTCTTGCTCTAGAGGATCTTACCCTATGAGGCAAGAACAGTCCTCTAGGCGTGGCCTGACCCTATCGTGTCTCACCAAGTCCTCAGTTTTAGTTGTGTGCTGTCACTGCTGTGAGTTCGGCTGGTCCCGTCAATTCCATTCGTCCCATAACAGTCCTTTCAGTTGTGTGCACTATTCTGTGATTTCGGCTGGCCCCGTCAGTTCTATTCATCCCGTAACAGTCTGCTAGTCTCGTCGTCACTCAGTAAAGTCCTTTCAGTTGTGTGCACTGTGCTGTGAGTCGGCTGGTCCGGTCAGTTCCGGCTGTCGTCAAGTAACATAACAGTTCTGCTAGTCTTGTCCCTCAGTAAAGTCCTTTCAGTTGAGTGTACTGTGCAGTAAGTTCGGCTGGTCCCGTCACTTTTGCTTGTCTCGTCACAGTGCTAGTCATCAGCTCGTCCCCGTGTTCTTTGTTCACATCTTACCGTCGGTATGCATTATATCGTTTGTGCCTTATTATTTATGCATAGGCGGCTGCAGGCTTGGGCCAGCCCAGGCTGTGCTCTGGTTAAAAAAAAAAGAAACCACAAAGTGCTTTAATTGAGCCTGAAAACCACAGCACAACTACTTTGGCTTCTTTGATTTGTATATGAATAATTATAATACTTACATTACTATATAGAATCATTATGTAGCCTTTTGTCAGTAGTATAAAAATGCACTAAGTAAATTGAATTTACTTATTCAAAAACAGTGAAGTAATTCAATAATTAAAATTGATTATGCCCATTATGGATGTACAATTACAATGAGCCTAGGAAAATTTGGAATTCTGCAGCCATTTATGATTACATATGTAACTTATTGTAGACACCCATTCATACTCTCACCATGCGAAGCTTAGTCAAATTGTACGTTAGTTATCCCGTGGACTATAATGTAAACGGGATTGGAAACTGCTCATGTGAGCCACCAGATAAAGAGTACGGCAGTGAGCGAACAGAGTCTGTAATAATCTCGGCGCAGAACGTTGGGCCGTTTCATACAAGCTAGTGTTGGTTATTTGGTTTTCTAAGACGTAAATTTTCAACTATCTGATGGATTAATGTTCTACCAATATACTATGTGTGTGCCTATAAGTCTGTTTTTGTTAATTGTTTAGCATATTAATATACATGTGTATTAAGGATACATGGACTAGAAGAATAAAGCAGTTAATTAAAGCACTATACAGGTCCTACAATACGATGATAACTCACCAAGAAGTGACTGAACGGCTACCGAGTAACATGATAAAAATGAATGAGATTTACAAAATTGCAATACTCGGAAAGGTAAAGGTTGTTATTGTGGACTCCAAACAAAAACAAAATTCAAACAGTGGAGTTTTTTTGGTTTCAAAGCCACTAAACCACGCACATTTGTGTTGCAGCTGCATATTTTGTCACTTTGGCACTTACATCATTGCTGTGCTGCTGTATTCTAATCAACGTACGGACGCTGTCCGTGAAATTTTCCAAGTTTCCAATCCTGTTTTCGTTACTCTACAGTACATGGTTATCCCTCGTGTGAGCGAAGCATATAGCGAGGAATACATGAGTGCATGAGTTCAAGCGGGAAGCCATACGACAGAAAGCTATAGAAGTTTAGAAGTGTAGTATCTGTAGTCAGTCTGTGTGTGTGTTTGAGTGTGTTAGCAAAAACTTCACTTTTGACTGTCAGTGCAGAGCTACTATCTTTGGGTTCCTGAGCTCGAAATTAGCTGAACAGTTAGCCTGTGATCTCTAGTTTGCTATCATTCTTGTCTTGCTTTATTATATGAGTGACTTCCATGCTAGTCTCCTAATTTCTAATATAGGACATGTCTGTGTCAACTCTCAGCTCTGTGTATCTCAGTGTAGTCTTCGTTTTTTCTATTGTTTGTTTCTCGTAGGTGCTTTGTCCAATCTTTTGTATCGTAGCTTATAAAAGAGGTTTTCATACTCTATGATGCTAAGGTATGAAGAACTCAAAAATAATTTTTGTGACGGGATACATAACACAGTCACATAAAAGTATTAGCTTTTGGGCTGTTCAGTACCGATGGATGCATCATGACACCAGACTCTCTTTTTTTGCTTTTCCGCCCACACACCACCCCACTCATTTCAACAACTACCCTCATAGCTGTAAAAAGCAAGAAACTTAAGAGAATCTGGCTCACGAGACTAGTGTGTCTGAAGGCGGATTTATGATAGCGTCAGCATTACGTCATATGATAACCAGAAGTCAATGCAAAAGAGTGAGTACCTTACGTTATATGTGATGCTGGAATAGAAACAAATCCTATTCCAGTTTCACGCAACGTAATGCACTGTTTTACATTGACTTCAGTTGTAACGCAACACTGACGATATACATGTATTGTAAATCCGCCGTCTGACTCAAGAGTCAGACGCTCTAGTTTGCTTGCTTGTCAGTATATGTTTGAATATGTGTTTGAGTTGTAGTTGCATGTGACCTTCCCCTTTCATTGGTAACTGAGCAGTAAGAAATTGGTAATTTACTTTGATTGCTTCACACGAGCTCATGTGGTTACTGTTTTGAGTTGCGTTTTTCCTTTGTTGTTGTTGTTGTGAACCTGACTCACACTTTTTAATTTTAGAACTGCATGTGTTTTCGTTTGCAGTTTGAATCATGTCAAGCCGCGAGAGGTCAAGGTCACCATTATCATGGTCTGCTGAACCAAGTATGTACAAATATACTTAGATATTGTAATAATAATATTGCAAATGGGATTGAAAGTTGTTCGAAATTTTAATGGTCACTGTACAAATGCATGGCTAGTTGTGTATTAATTTGAATAGACTGAACATTCACTGAAAAGAGGATGCACAAAGCCCAATTTTGGTGGAGCTTAAAACATTATAGTCCATTCAACCATTTATGTTCATATTAGTTCGGAATATGAAATAACCTATTCTTAACCCATCTAGGCCATTACGGGTGCGCAAACTTTCATGATATTTAATTTTTAGTCAAAATATCATCTGAACTTAAAACACAACCATATAGTATAAAGCAAAAAAAAATTATGAATCACAGGTAACTTAAGACCTGGGTCAAGCTGAGACAGCTGCTAATACATGTTATCAGTTGTTAACAATTATAAGCTAAATTGTTCAGTCCTGCACTGTGCATGCTGCTAAATACAAGCTAAATTGTTTACAAGGCACCTATATTATTACAATACAATTTATACACTACAATTTATACAGTCAAGTGAGCTTGAGCTTTTCAATTGATTTACGTCATCATTCGTTGTTGTTTATTTGTAAGCGGTAATGGCGGCGAGTGCTTCTTCTTTGAGCAAAAGTCACGAAGACAAAACCAGGTTAGAAAAGTGTCTTAAGGGGTAATCTAACTTCTATCAAAACTTTGTTAAGTACATGTAACTGCTTATGTTCTCTGAGTATTTGGCCTGCTTGTATCATAACACAGGCCAAATTGCCTGTGAATTGTCGGTTTCTCCGAAGCCTTACTGTAAATTGTTTGGAGGTTTTGATAACATTTAGAACTTGAGTTAAAACATAGAAATAGCAAATTTGAGAGCCATTGATAATGGGAATCCCACATCAGGATTTCTCGTTGAAGGCCAAGAAAGTATCGATGGAAAGCAGTACTGGTCTCGTTCGTTTTTATTGTTTTGAAGCGTTTTTGTCTTTAGCATTCTTAGCAAAGGATAGTTCTACTTTATGCAACTTATCTAGTCTTCAAAGGTTGTTTTAAACTCGAGTTATGATCAGCTAAAGTTTAGCCATGTTTGCGGCTGTAAAAGCCTAACCCATAACTTATAAGTCACCTGTGGATGCTCATGACTATCTTGTTTTGAGTGTAGCAGGGACTTTTTCACACATTTTTATTAATTAAATGTAATCATGATTAGGCCATGGTAATTAAATTCATAGTTTGACGTCCCTGCCTTTAATTGCGCACATGTTAATTAGTTGCCCACCTAACACCTGTTGAGTCACTGTCGATTGCAGAATGATCGTGTGTTTTCATATGTTAGTTTGTATTTCTAAGTATAATTCCTGGCCAAGCATTAAATTCTGGATACTCTGGACCGTCTGGCAGTCTGGACTCTGGCATTTGTGTTTGCAACGAATTAACTATTGTTCCATGGACCATAGTTCAGGTAACTTTATAGGCTGTAAGAGTCTATTATATTGCTAAATGAATGTCTGAGTCAATAAAATTATCAGCCTGTGTATGTGTAGATCTGGTGTGTTTTTCAGTGTATGTGCGCGCGTTTGTTCATTTGTTTACTTTTTTCGTTTGTTGTTTTGTTTTTTTTCAGTGTTGTGTTGTACGCCTTCGTTATTGTGCTGTGTGTGTTCGGGTCGGGATGGGCCTTGTTGTGTTGCGTGGGCCTTATTGTACGTTTTGTGTATGTTGTGATGTATCTGGCTGGCCACACCCTTCGCAATTGAACGGTCTGATCTGGTATCACACCACAAAGCAACACCTGTTTTCTTCTGCATAATTAATCAGTTTTAATTTTAGTTGCCATGGGGTGTAGGGGTGGGGCTGAACATGTTAAATAATATGGCGTCTGAAGTAGTGTTGCAATTCAGTTTTAATTTTAGTTGCCACGGGGTATAGGGGTGGGGCTGAACATGTTAAATAATATGGCGTCTGAAGTAGTGTTGCAATTTGTTACGATTGGTGATAAAAATATCTCGAATGTAGCTCATCCTTATACAATCTTATGGGAAAGACACACGAGAAACTATTACCTGTTTGGGAAAGAGCCATGAGTAACGGTATAGGAGATAGGAGAGCATCATAAGCAGAAATTCGATTAGTCAACGTCATCAAAAAGACACGCCGGCTATGACATTTTCGGTTACCTACGGAAATTGTGGAGGTAGAACAAAACAGGTGTTGATGTGTTACCAGACCCTTCCTCAAATGCGAAGGGTGTGGCCAGCCAGACTATAGTTGTCAGTACCAGACATTTTACATTGTATGTGCTGTGTTGTGCTGATGGTATAATTTTTTTTATTTTTTTTTGTTTTTTTTTATTTTTTTTATTTTTATTTATTATTATTTATTTTTTTTACCAACTGTTGTCCCCTGTGGTTTAGAGTGCAAACTATTATAAATAATACCTGTGGATGGTGTATATTATAAATAATACCTGTGGATGGTTCAGTTGTGGTTCGACATTAATGCCTGTATGTGCTCATGTATTGTGTGTATGCCTGTGTTTTAATTTTTATGCATGATTGGTGTGCCTATAATATGCTGAACGTGACTGTACATACCGTATGGTGTGATTTCATATTGATAGTAGGAAATATGACAAAAGCTAGTGATCATTTTATTTGGTCCTGCGGCTTATGACTGAGCTACATGTACGTACAAATTGGTGCTTGTGCGCCATGGCACATGTTTAGTAATTAATGGAATAGCTGTTAAATTTGATGCTTTATCGTTAACTTATCACGTTTGTGTTACTGTAGGTGGATAATAACTTGTCATTTTCATCGTTCTTTCATGAAATTCAAAGTAGTTCAATTACCACAATTGTACCCGACGAGTATCTAGCAAGGGATCAACTTGAGAAGGTGTATGTTGGTCTCCTAAAAGATGATCTCAATGTGGTAGAAACTTCTCATTCTGTTTTTAGTGTTTGTGGACTATTTGGTTCGTTTATCAAGTTCGTAGTGTCTTGCCCAGCTGTGGGTGATTTAGTAGGTTCTGTTGAAATCGATGGTCCCCTATCAAAGCGAAGACGTGCTGATGGATCTGATGAGATTAGAACAAAACTGTTGCCATCTATTATTGCAGAGCCATGCAAAGAATCGGAAAGAGAAGTTATATAATGATATTATTTCATTCCTTTCTGAGAGCCAACTTGGATGGACGAATAATCCAGCGCAATATGGGAAACCGTTTGTGACTGAGTGATGTAATGTTCTTTGGTGGTTTGTTGATGGTCATCATTGAGTTTTATCAAGCAGATCAGTCATGTCCAATTCCATCACTGTTTTTCGGGTTCAATGAGTAAACATCGCAAGAGTCTAATCTGAGTCGGGAGAAATTGATAGAGCATTCGTCTAATCTCCAGGATCATGCTACTAGCAGTTGGATCCAGCAGTCAGACTATAGGCTGTAGTCAAAACAGCCATTATAAAACCCATTGAGTCACTGTCATCATATGCCGCTTACCTGGCTGTTCGAAACAATAATGCAATGAAGCGCTATCATGCCTCTCCTGAACCAGTCATTACTTTTTCTGATGCTAGTATATACCGAAGTGGACATCGGTGTCACCACTTAATTCTCTCCAGTTTATATAGATTCAGCATTAAATGAATCTGCAGTGTACAATAAGTTGTCTGTCAATGCATGATTTCACTCCTGTACGTTTAAAGCCGAAGGCTAAGGTACCTATTCGTTCGTGAATTTGGAAAAGGGGCTTTCATCACCTGTCAGGGGCGGATCCAGACCTTTGACATTGGGTGGGCCAAGTGAAGGGCTCTACTTTTTAGTCTTTGGTAATAACAAAATAGGGGGGTCTGGGGGCATTCTCCCCCAGGAAATTTTTGAAATTTAGAATTCAAAATAAGCTATTTCCTGGCATCTGAGGGAAAATCCAGCTGTACTATTGTTCACAGTTTACACAGTCTGTTTTTGCTATCATTGGTTCCAATAACAAAGTACTTTTAAAACAATGATTGAAAAGTTATTGGGTGGGCCTGGCCCTGCCAGGCCCACCCTTGGATCCGCCACTGTCACCTGTATTCTCATGAGTCAAGTATTGGCAATCTTCACTTCATTTGGAAAGCCCCAATGATGTCTCTGCTGAATCGCGGGCTCATGTGTTGAGTGTAGTTGAGGAAATAAAAAAAGAACTTCTGTGTACCATACTAGAGCAATGCGAAAGGAGTTCTACAATATGTATGCATGGTTGTCAAACACCACATACTAAACCGTATATACTCAGGAGTATTTATCAGTTTCTTACTGGTGACACATCAGCTTCACGAACGACAGCAGAAGAGGTCGATGAGCGTATGGCCAAGGCATTAGCAATGGAGGATCCGGAAATTGTTGTTGACCTTAGGGAATTAAACAAAAACGGAAGTGATCGTTATAGTGTCTTCTGGGAAAAATCCAACCAATATTTGACATCATGCATGCACTTCAGTACACAAAAGACGACATGATTCTGTGACATTCATGGCTAAAGCAATATCTGTTCGTGATCTTGTTGAAGAGGTCACTAAACTATGTCCCGAAGAAGTCATATGAGGGAAAAGGGGAAGAGCATTTTGAAAAAGCTGTTGGGCCATTAAGTGTAATTTTCTTAACGATCTTCGCCAGCAATGCTCCCATCTTAAAAACTTGATGTAGCAGTTTCCATTAAACCAGCAAAAGACCAATGTGCATGATGGTACGCTTGGAGCTTAAAGGGAAGAAGTACAAGGCATTCGAAAGTGCTTCAGAGTCAGATTGACAATTTGTTTAGTGTTCTCTTAGACATTCAGTCATCGTTGTCACTATAGACGCTCCAATGACTAAGAAATCAGTTGACAGTGCAGACAAGCCTCGAAGATTATTAGTAGTTGTAATAAAAAATGATGCTTAATAAACTAATAATACCTTTTTTATAAAAACAAAAAAAAATTTAATAACTAATTGTAATAATATTAACTACCTGCCCGCCTGTGCCGCTTCCTGCTATAATTAATTGTGAAACAATGAATATAATTATCATGGCCTTATTGCACAGTGCGGTTTTATACATGTAGTTAATTTTTTTTATTTATTTAGTAATGTCTACCTCTTTTACAAAGAAGAAATATTCGGCATCATCCCGTTCTAGGGGGGCTTCTGCTACATCTGGCCCCCTTATTGTTGAATTACAACGATCATCCTTCAAAAAAACTGGAATTTTAGACAAAATAACACATCGTTATGACCTAAGAGATATAGCCTCCACTTTAAGAATTAATCTGCTGACTACCAATTCGAATGACGGAAAATTTTGAAGCATGTTATTGGCAGCGAATACGAAGTGAAAACTGGGAGTATACCAGGATCAGATAAACTATGCCCATTGTATTCTTCATCAAGGGAGTATGCTGATGCTGTGGTTTGCAGTAGAAATAAACTGTTTACAGTTGAAGTACATTCCGGTTCAGGCTCAGCCGATTTTGAATTCACTATTACTAAAGCAATTTTGGGAGCCATTAATTGCATTAGACTGCTGCGATTCCGTAATGACCAAATTACTTCCTTCAAATCTTTTGTATTTCCGAATATCCGTGAGAAAAACTCAGTAGTTCTGGTAAGAGTTGAGTTTGATGACTTCAAATTTGGATTTCAATTAACACCAATTGACCTCAATGACATCTCGAATATAGTAGAAGAAGTTTTCTCAGTCGATCATCAGCTTCCTGATGAGGGCAAGATAAGTAATCTACTAGTAGTAAAGCTGAATCGTCAAGAGCTTACATTGTTTCAAGATTCATCTCCTCTTGTTCCCAGGCAATTGCCCAGCCAGGGTGCCCTTGTAGTGGACAATGGCAGTTATATCTTTAAGAAGTTGGCTCACCATGCACCTAATTTAATGTACATATCCTATTTGAATCATGCAGAAAGATGCATTACATTGGAATTTTCCTCCATTTCATCAACAGTGATGAAATACAAAAAAGTAAAATATGATCCAATGAATTTCTCGGAAATTTCTAGATGCTCTTTTCATTATATGCAAGATCTTAAAAGGGCAATAGACTCTCTTCACAATGTACAGTTGGCACATTGTGACATTCGGTCAAACAATGTTTGTATTAGTGCTGATTTTGACTTAATTCTAATAGATATGGACCGCATGCACTTGTTAAGTGACAAGCAAGTGTCAAGGACATACGGTACATCTTGTATGTATGACATTCCGGATGATGTTCCGAGTTGGAATTGTGCAAATTATGACTATTTGCAGATGGGTTTTCTACTGATATATGCAATTTTTGCCCCAGAATGCTCATATCACAGCATGAAATTTGAAGACTTCAGTGAAGAATGTCAAAGTGATGCATTTTTAAAGGACTTGGTGTTAAAAGGGAAGTACTCTGAGGAGTATATTGAAACATCGAAAGTGTTCCTGGGACAAGAAACAGTACGTGATGTAATTCTGTCTCGTCGACGTCATGAATCTGTGTGAATTCTATAATAGACAAATAGCTAATATTATTATTAAAGAAACTAGTAATTTTTCATTGTTTAGCGTTACTGGATGCTGGTTTACCAGCCTGTTTCTTTTTTAAGAAGGAAGTAACCTTGCTAACACTAATAACACTAATAATATTATTTTTGTTCTATTTCAATTTTTTCTTTACGGTGGAGTTAAAACTAAATTATGAAAGGGGTACACTGAGTAGGGTGAAAGGGGTACACTGGAAGTGTACATGCAACTGGAAGTATACAATTGCCAGTTTAACATAAGTACATAAACATGTATATACATGTAGAAAGTGAATGTCTCAGTACATGTAATTATGTTACACTGTTATTACGTACTGAAAGTATTTGTATCATATTAATGCCAGACAAACCAAATGTT
>JAYJLX010055716.1:0-10510 GCA_036873525.1 Chalinula nematifera | reverse complement strand
TCGTCGCTCACTGATGATGTCATATTACGAAAAGCTCTTTCGCGGCTAAAGCCCGGCAAACAAGGATAGTAAGTGTTTACTAATTAATGCGTAGGCGGTCTCCAATCCCTCTTATTTAATATCTATGGTATACCTGAATGGTGGATGTCTTCAAATGACACTCTCAAACACATCATATCATTGTGCAGATATTGTTGTAGATCAAGATGAGGGAGAAAAGCAATAAGACCCCAACAATGCTCAGCCATCTCTCGGTCAGTAACTATCTGTCTACAGTCCAGTGGTGTGGATTCATCAAGCTGTATAATCCACTCAATATGTCCGTTATCTTCACTCCAGTTCAATGCTTGAACAATAACATTACCAGTAAAAGGAAACATTAATACATTATCATTATCCCCTTTCATTAGGCGAATAAAGACAGATACATGATCCTTTACAAACATCATCCCCGTTGGGATTAACTTCTAATCTCATCTTGTATCCTCCACGAGTAGTATAAAATGGCTCAGTAATGATTTCCTCATTGTTTTCCTTTTTTTCTTCAAATCCTTTTATTGTCCTGTAAACAGGTGTTACTGTATACCGGCCGCACTTTGGATAATGAGGGGTGTGCCCACTTGGGGACTAGACCAGACTTGTAACCTGTAGTGGAATATATACCCACAAACATTGTTATACTATTTATCCATGTCATTCATGTACATAAGCAATAATCAATTAATGATTCAACAATTTCACTCACTTTCCTCTACTTTCATCTCGTATGTTTCTGACTCAATGGCTTCTTCCATAGCTTCTATTTCTCTCTCTCTTTCCAAATATCTGTCAAAGCTTTCCTTATTCAATTTCTTTGTTCTCTCATACACTTCAGTTATCTGTGACAACAATCCTTCAGCTGGTCTGTTAATTGCCAACATGTCTTTTTTGAATTTCCTTAGTTTCTCGTTCACTATTGCTTCAGTTCGTTGATGGCACTCGGTTATTTTATTTATTTCTCTTGTTAGCTCTTCTCCTCTTCTGGCCATGTCTTCCTTTACTTCCTCACACTGTCGATCCACTTTCTCCACGAATTTCTCCATGTTTCTATTCTCTTCTTCCATTTCCTTCTCCAACTGTTCAAACTCTGATGTAATCCAGTCTTTCAGTCCCTCAACATTGGGCTCACCATCATCTTTATATAAACTGGGCCATCGTGGTGGGGTCTCGAGTGGTGCCTGTAAGATGGCTCGATACTGGTCTTCCCCAAAGGCTGCCTTGAATATTTCTTCTATTTGCTCCTCATACCATGTGTCTTGTTTCTGTTTCTGCTCCTTCAATTCTCGTATTTTTCCTCTAGTGTCCTCAGTAATCTCCACCATAAACTTCCTGACCTCTATATAGCACAATACACTTCATTTATATATACACTATTATGACATATCATACTCACCCTCCTCAGTTATAGTGGTATCCTCCATCTCAGCCATTAATGTACAGCAGTACTGGTAACCTGACGTGTCTCAGCACGTCAGGCTACTGTTTTTTCTTCTTTCAGGGCTATTCAGTGCTGAGTTGACTGTAATGGTATTCATGGGTTAGGAATGCAGGATGTTTCAACCCACACAAGACTTACAATAACAATGTGTAGAAGCTACTCATGACAGATTGACATCAGGTCCACAAGATTGCTGATACTATATGTAGGTAAAGCAATTAGTTAGAAATGCGTATATATTGATAGCACAAAAAAAAAACTGATCGAGTTTAAATGAAGGTGATGCATCTAGATAATCAAACCAGCTCAAATAAGTTTATGATTCATACAAAAATAAGTACATATAATTATAGAGTGAGAATACAATTGTATTGACTATACAACAAATTATACTGTATTGGAAAAATATAATTTAAAAACGAATATTTTGGGCATATATAGTCTAATTATTTTGACATGATTTTCTACTTGCTTAGGACATGCATGCTATGCATAATCTAAATTATGGTGTTCATTATTATACTCTCCATGGAAAGGTTTGATATGAGCAAATGACATTCAATAGAACAAACCAATCAATAGCATATAGTGTTTGTCTAGGTTAATTTTCTGCGTGGGTGTTAGATCTAAGTACTGTTTTTCAGCCACACCCTAAATTGATCAGGCGAATAAATTTGTTGAGTTGCGCAGCAATGAAGAAAATGGCGCTCCAATGTTTGACTGTATCTTCTATTTTCGCCATCACTTTATTAGCATCTGTAAAACTCGAGCCTTTGCGTCCTCCAGCTGTTCCTCTTATCGAGCCCCTCCCACTGATATGAAATGGGTGGGGCTGATGCATCATAATAACTAAACACATAAACTATAATGATTTATTGAACTTTTGTTCAGAATGCCATTATAGACTTTTTTAATTCATGAGTTTTTTTATTTTATTTTATTTTATTATTTTTTTTTGTGTTTACTGAAGGGTAACAATAATAGTTTAGAGAATAATAGATTAATAAAAAATAAATTTGAGAATTAACTTTATAATTCCTTCATCCTGATACTGATCAATATAGATCTATATGATGGGCGAATCACATCATTATCACTTCCTAAAGGCTGACCTTGTGTCACTATATCTATTATATTAATATAGACAGCAACCATAATACACTATACTGTGACAGATCATGCGCACTTTACACTTTCTATATCCTATAGCAGTGTCACTATAAGGCCTTTTCACACTACAGCACTTTTAAAGCATGCACTTCAAGGTGCTAGCTTTGAGTACACACTAACGTGATAAATAAACAAGCCAAGGAAAGGTTTAACTTATTGTAATGTGGAAGACTTATTGTGGAAGACTTAATGTGGAAGATTTATTGCAATGCTGCATGTGGAAGACTTTAGAACTACTGTTTTTGATAGTATAAGCTACAGTTTTATAGTCATGTAATGTGGTAAATAAATAAACTAGCCCTTAGCTTTATATGCCGTGTGATATCTGTAACACTGTATATTGTTGTTACTGATTTGTGTAAATTGCAGACTAGCTTATAAGTTTCCTAAGTTAATTGTTTGTAACATATATAGTGAATAATTATATAAACTATAGCCAGCCTATAGCTATACCATATAATATCAATCTGTAACACTGCATGTATACCATCCTGCAACTGCGGGGTATGGTTATAGAGTATATATACCCTCCCTGTGGAAGTATATATGGTGAGAAATACCCCAGCAATTTGCTTAAAAAGTATGGCTTCATCAGGGTATAAATTTTTGAAAAATCATTTTGTGTAAATTGTAGACTGTTTCCCTCATATTCAGTTTGAGCTGATATTGTTGGTTCGATCATCATAGAGTAGATCTCTGATTCCCCAATAATGTGGAAGACTTTGGAACTACTGTTTTTGATAGTAAGCTATTAATATATAGTCATGTACCTGTTTCACTGCTGCTGCTTTAATTTTTATTATAATCAGGTTGTTTTGTTTGGAACAAGGAAAGACTATTGCTGTTCAGCCTCCAGTGTTTACACTGTTTCATCCCGACCCAATCAGTGCTCCAAAGGTATCCCAAAATGCTATGAGTTATCATTTTACATGTATATTTGGGAATTTTATCTGTATTTTACTTCAAACATGGAATTCCGATTCTTAAGTGGCACGCACATTCTCAATACTATGCTACCTGTGATAATATCAGGTATTAGCAACATAACGTTCACTGGTCAGTCCACTAATGATACTCCTATCATTCAGTGTACTGATGGATCACAAGGATTTGCATTCTTAAACACACGTAGCATTACACTGAGATCGCTAATAATAGATGGCTGCAGTCCAACCATTCATGACAGTGCTCTTACTGTCAGCAACAGTAGCTCATTAACATTAAGTGACTTTACAATTAGAAACACTAGAGGGGTGGGGCTCATGATATACGATGTCAATATACTTGATATTGTTCGTTCTAACTTCTCCAACAATGGACTTGGTATATCCAACTGTTCGCTGGTGACCTATCAATGGTGGTACAGTGTGAATGTCTTTGCTAATGATGTAGAAGAGGTGAACTACACTATTACTGATACAGTCTTTAATGGTAATACAGAAGGCCGACTCGGAGGTGGATTATCCTGCCGTATTACCAATGCACAGTCAGCAGTTGTTACATTACAGAACAGTATGTTTAGAGGGATTAATGGTTGTTTATCTGCTGTATCTAGCATTACTGTTGGGGGTTATAACTTAGCAAATATAACTATCACCAATTTAAGCTTTATCGACAACTACAGGACTGATGTACCTGCACCATACAATGGAAGTGAATTTGGGGGTGCTCTCAGTATTGTAACAAGCAGTACCCAACTGGAAATATCTTCAGTTAGCAGTGTGCATGTTGTAATACTAAATACTGTCTTTGTAAAAAACAAAGCTAGATTTTGTGCTGGTGCATCTGTTTTAACACTAAATACTGTCAAGAATCATGTTCAGGTCATTAACAGTACGTTTGAAGGCAATGAAATTTTACTTCCAGACCCACTAAATTATTCTACTTGTTCAAACACATGGACTGGGGGAATTTGCATATCTCCCGGAAGTGTACAATCTTACAACCTAATTAGTGTCACAACTGTTGATGTAATTAATAGTACTTTTGTAAGTAATGTTGGTCATATGGGTGCGGCCTTGCAATTAACTCCATTCCTTGAGAGCAGTATAAATAATTGCAGAGTCACAATTAAGAACTCGATATTTCACTCAAATAATGCTTTCCATGATGACTCATGTTTTAAAAGTGCAATACAATTTGAATGGGTTTATGACTCATTAACACAAGGGAATATATTTGTTACCATTGATAACTGTACTCTGACTGAAAACCTTGGATATGCGCTGATAACTGCAGACCTATCTGATACATTTGCCATTATTCACTACTGGATCAAGGTTTACTTTAAGGTGATTCGCTGCATTTTCCGAGCCAATTCAATGGCATTATTCAGCATTTTCAAGCAATCAGGAATACTGTATGATATAAAGATACAGTCTAGCAGTTTCTCTGAATACAAGAATAAGTCATCCAGCATAGTAAATGCTACCATTGCAGTTATAGGCTTCTCCCATTCAACAGTTGTGAACATTAGCGATATTCATATGTTTGACAATGCAATGACTCCGATTTATACTGATGACTGTGGTTTAATGTTCAGTGGATATAATGTTATTGAAAACAATACAGCACTTTTAGGTGGTGGTATTCATATTAGTGGCTCTGGATACGCTTTTGTGGAATCCGGTTTTGTGGTTTTTAGAAATAACAGAGCAATTCGCGGAGGAGCATTATATTCGCCACGAACTGTTCTAACCAAGTCTCTTTATAGCCTCACGTGTACATTCTTGAGTCTCACAAAATATGCATTCTTCATCAACAACACTGCTTCTATTGCTGGCAATAACATGTATGGAGGGGCCTTGAGTCGGTGTTTGTATCGCTATGTAGACGATGGATATGATATATTTGACCTGCCAAACAATTGCATTAACTGTTTAAACCTATCCCTTCCAGGTAATAGTGAACCAGTGTATTATCCTTCATCAAGCGTTAACGTTTCATCCGATCCATTCAGTGTTTTACTATGTGATGATTCACATAATGTGCTGGTTAACAAATCAAATGTCAGCTACTCGTATCCGTTCTATCCAGGGCAGTACGTACATTTAAACATTACCACAACAGGATACTGTAATGGGTTTAGTCCTGGATTTTTGAAAATCTCAGCACAAGGAGCAGGGATATCAGAGGATGATATTGAAGGCCAAAAAATTGATGAATCTTGTAAGCAATTATCATTCAAACCACTTCTAACACAAAGTAATATTAATACAACAGTAACAGTGGAAATAGATGTTGCTCACTCTCTAACTATGTATATACAAACATTTCCCTTTACAGTGTTTATCAATGTATCATCGTGTCCTCATGGTATGTTTCTAGATGATAAAACTAAAGCTTGTCAATGTAACAGTAGCATTGAAGATTATGTTGAACACTGTAATATTTCCGATACTCCTAATCCTTTCATAAAAACAGTCAGCTTTAATAATTGGATAGCCTACAATGAGAATAAGAAATGCATTAGTATTGCTCCTATTTGTCCATTTGACTACTGCTCTTTGAGTACCGATATCTACTTTAATTTGGATAACACTACTGATTACCAGTGTAGTAACAATAGGACAGGTACACTGTGTGGTCAATGTCAACCCGGACTCAGTCTCATATTTGGATCCAATAGATGTGGAAACTGTTCCAATTACTATCTTTTGTTGCTATTAGTATTCTTCGTTGCTGGAATATTATTGATAATTATTATCATATTCCTCAACATGACTATATCTATAGGTATGCTTAATGGACTATTGTTTTATGCTAATATTGTTAAACTGAATGAAACACAGCTGTTCTCCAATGGTAGCATACCAGTAATCAGCCATTTCATATCATGGCTTAACTTGGATCTCGGTTTTGAAACATGTTTTTATAATGGACTGGATGGATACTGGAAGACATGGCTTCAGTTTGCATTCCCTCTGTATTTGTGGTTAGTGATTATTGGTATAATAATAATCAGTGAACGCTCCATTAAATTCTCTCGATACTTACCCAAAAATATTATTCCTGTGTTGGCCACTCTAATCCTTGTATCCTTCACTAAGTTATTGCGTACAGTAACAGCTGTCTTTATGGCAACTAGACTTCGCTGTGGTACTCATACTGAACTAGTATGGAGTGTTGATGGTAGTATTGAATACTGGAGTATCAAACATTCCATACTGATGGGATTTACTGTAATTATTATAATGTTTGTAGCGGTGTACACTTTCTTGCTATTATTTTCCCAATGTTTACAGCGAGCCACTAACTACAGAATATGTCGCTGTTGTTTACGACCCATCATGTTTTGGATTCATCCATTTACTGATGCTCATTCTGGTCCATTTGTACCACGCTATGGATACTGGACTGGTGTACTGGTTCTCATTCGTATCGTTAAGACAATAGTGTTTGCATATACATCAGGATCAGCTGGATATATCAATAACTACGTTATAGTGGCAGTGGAGATAATAATCTTCAATGTATTCCATTCCGGATTTTATCAATCAAAGCTCAATTACTATTGTGAAAAATTCTTCCACATCAATCTGTGTGCTATCTGTCTAGTAAATGCGGTTGAATATGGCAAAGTGGACTCACCATATGTTACCATAGTAACAATAGTATCAGTGGGATTGTCTCTACTCGTGTGTATTGCTATCATTGGTTGGCATGGTTACAAGGTACTCCATCGAAGATGTGCTAAAGCAGGTCAACCAATGTTAATGCTAGATGAGTATGTGGATGATAATGATGATAATAATGCTCATGAAAGTTGTGAATATGCAAGTTATTCAGTTCATCAAAAGAGAGACTCTATTATTTACGATTCTGACTAAAACCATTCATCAAAAATTATTTTTGGGTCAGTTAAAATTATTATTTTTACTTTTTTATTATGAATAATAATAATAATTATTTTATTTTGTTTGTATTTTTAGACTGTGTAATACATTATCATCCCCAGCTGTATCTTAATTCCCTAGCCCATTTAATTCAATTATTTTTATAAGTTCAGTTGTTATTAGTTTATTAGTATGATTGAGTATTTTTGCTTTTGACAACTTATAAACTTTCTAGTTTAGTGCATTATACCAATTCATGCATGCTTGCATCCCCAGCCCCTCCAACTGAGAAATGGGAGCAGCCGGTAATGTTTTTATGTATCCAATTTTTACTACTATACTGCCGGCGTGAATAAAGGTTGTATGCATAAAACCTTTGGAAAGGGGAAAGGGAAAGGAATAGGAAAGGGGCTGGAAACAGCTAGCAGAGTTACCTGCTTATCAAGCCCCTCCCACTGAGGAGACTTATGAAATGGGTGGGGCTGGTGCATATATAGTCATAAGAACTAAAACTTATATTTTAGAATGCCATATACTGATGAATATACTTTTTTAACTTGATTCATAAGTTTTTTTTATTGCTTTTTATTTGTGTTTAAGGGTAACTATAGAGTCATTAGAAGCTTTGGAGGTTTATAACTGATTTGGAGGATAATAGATTTATGGGAATAATCCCATGATACTATTAACTGATATGTGCATGGCAAATCAGATCATTATCACTTCCTAGCTAATGGCTGACCTTGTGTCACTATATCTGTCCTGTATAGATATATCAATATATAAACAGCAACCATAATATACTGTGACAGATCATGCACTTTCATTATCTATATCCTATAACAAGGTAGTCACTATAAGGCTATACACTACACCACTTCTGAAGCACTTCAAGGCACCTTAATTGAGTGCATATCCAAGTGTCATGAACAAACAAGCCGAGGAAAGGTTTAATTTTTAAGTTTCCTAAGTTAATTATTTTTAATGTGGTAAATAAATAAACTAGCCAGCTACCGTCGCCATGTGATATCTGTTAAGTTCCTAAGTTAAATCCTTTGTAATAGGTAAATATATAAACTATATAGCCTAGCTATGCCAAGGGATATCTGTAACACTGTATAAGTATGTTATACCACCCTGTAAGGGACATGATACCATATAGTTAGCAAAAACATCAATGGGCTAACAGGGATGATATAGGCCATATATCCCTGAAAAGCGGGGATGATATGCCATGTTTGCCCTGTTTCTCATACCATCCTTGCATGCCTGCTTTTGTTAGCCACAGAATATATTATATGTACCATATGGCCTGGAAATATGGCCAATATACAACCCTAGCTCACCCCTTGATATCAGCCCTCGGCTTGCCTCGGGCTGATATCTCGGGGTTTGGGTTGTATATATATTGCGGCCATATTTCCCTCGAAGCCATGGTATATATTACATATACTATGCCCAAGCCTATGCATGCTTAGCTTGAAGGCGAAGCCCAATGGGCAAGGCAGTATATAACCAATATATTATACAATGAGCAGGAGTGCATGCATGGTATGATAGATTTATTTCATGTGTAGCAATGCTTTAAAATTAGATTATTGTGACTTTTACTTCAATTTTTTACTTCTGCTTTCTGAATCAAGCTTTTAATGAGATTCATAGGTTGCTTAACGTGTGGCAGGGAGTATATGAAACATCAAAAGGTTATACACTTCCCATAGGGAAGAGAAATACCCCAGCATTTTGTTTCGGTCATCAGGGAATAAATTGTTGATAAATCATTTGTGTATAAACTGCAGACTGCTTTACTCATATTCAGTTTGAACTGACATCATTCATTCAGTCAGTAAAGCAGACCAGTATATATACACCAGCTGTGCATGCAGCCTCTGCTGATCCCACAATATGTGACATTGGAACTACTGTTTTTGATAGTAAGCTACTGTCATGTACTTACTTAGTAAAATCAACACTCATTATTCTAAAACATATCTTATCTTCATTAATATATTCAATGTCACTATTGTCGTCACTAAGAACAGAGTGAGGGATGAAGTCTGTAATACCCATCCAACCAGGTGCACTATCCCCCTCTATGACTCTAGTACGGTATTCTATTGGTGCTCTATAATGAGCTATAGTCTTGATGATTAGAGTCATGAGACCAATTTAATAACTGTACAGTAATGGAAGCATTGAACGGCTATTGTAACTGTTCATCATATTCTCCTTTCATTAGAAAAACACCCACTGATACATGCGTTCCTTTACTAGATCCACGTCCATTAGCATAAACCACTAATTGTAGCTTGTATCCTCTCTCACTGGTATAGAATGGTCTACTGGTCCATATACTGTTAGTCTTCTTGAATAGACTGTACTGGTACATTATTGTCGCAGTACAAGGTAGTATAGGTGAATTGATCTCGCTATTATACCAATGAGGTACTGGACTACCTGTGAATAAATAATAATGTTACATATATAGTGTATTATAGTATATTATATACCTAGATGGTGGATGTCTTCAAATGACACTCTCAAACACATCATATCATCATATACATCATATACAACAATATCTACATATTGCTGTATATAGATTAAGATGAGGGAGGAAATCACCATTACCTGAACCACCCTCAGCCATCTCTCCATCAGTAACTCTCTGTCTATAGTGTAGTGGCATGCATGGATTCATCAAACTGTATAATCTTCTCAACATGTCCATTATCTTCATTCCATGCAGTTTAATGCTTGAACAATAACATTACCAGTAAAAGGAAACATTAACACATTATCATTATCCCCTTTCATTAGGCAAATAAAGACAGATACATGAGATCCTTTATAATCACTGTACCCATTCAGATCAACTTCTAAGCTCATCTTATATCCTCCACGAGTGATGGTATAAAATGGCTCAGTAATGATTTCCTCATTGATTCCCCTTTTCTCTTCAAATCCTTTTATTGTCCTGTAAACAGGTGTTACTGTATACCGCACTTTGGATAATGAGGGGTGTGTC
>JAYJLX010055683.1:0-10514 GCA_036873525.1 Chalinula nematifera | reverse complement strand
CCCCCCCCCCCCCCCCCCCCCCCCCCCCCCCCCCCCCCCCCCCCCCCCCCCCCCCCCCCCCCCCCCCCCCCAAACTCTTATATTTAGGGACACCCCCAAATAATGGGGCTTGTATTGGATTTATATCAAAACATTTCACAAAAGCCATCATACCATAGTAGGACATAGTGCCAGAGGAGGTGCAACATGGCCAATTAGGATTAATTACATTCTTGAGGATTATTTCGGTTTTCATACCTAGCAATTTCTACCGGCATTTTTAGACTTTAATACGATTGCTTATCATGCTGATCATCATATCCTCTGATATGCTTTAACTAAAGTTTTTCTTTGGAAGTGAGAAAAATTTTTAATGGAATATGAAACTGCTGATGCTGGGATCGATGGGGATCACCTTTCAGGTGGATGTTTTGTACCCTAACAAACCCAGCAGTGTCTTACTGATAGATAGCCAAAATAAGCAAGAAAAATTGGCACATTATGCATTGAATTGCAACAAAAATTTACAATTAAAAAAATGACACCTTCAAAGACAATAATGGTGGCTATATACTCATTAAAATGAATTAACAAACAACTCCTCACTAAAGGTGACCTCTATTATATAATGGCCAGGGGACCTGTGTCCCAACGATGGCTATATAGTTGGGTTTGGCTAGCACATGTATAACTAGTAGACAATTGATATAGTGTATCAATACAAAACATAATCTTTTACTTAAACCCTACAGTGGGTGTGGTCAATACACTAATACACCAATGAAACCAAAAATAACACCAATCAACAAAAAAATGATGATACTAAGGAAGTACTCGTTAAATCCTCTATACTATAATCTGTTCACACTGAGTTGGCACCACAGTTTTGATTAATAACTTCAATAAAACTACAGATGCAATTTTAAAACTTCAAACACCATTGAAATCCTTAGCTCTTTCCAAGTTTAGAAATACATAATACTGTTGAAAATAACACTAGTAAAGTGGAGTTTGAATCTTATGGGAAGGTTGAGCATAAACGGTAGATTGTTGAGTGATATCTGCCTAGGTTGCCTCACATCTTCAGTAAGCCTCATGGTTTAGCTATGAAACTGGATCTGTAGCTGGGCAGATCACTTCAGACCATTCTTTGAAAATCTCGAGTGAAAACTACCAAGAATAAAGAGGTAAATATCCGAAAGTCAGACCGTTGTCTAACGGATGCCATTTTGACATATCGAAAAGCATTGCTGTATACTACAAAGCCACAAATATGCAGTAATGTCACGTATAAACGTAAGCTGCTTCCGCTATAATACGTCCGGTGCCTTCTCAGCGTGAACAGACTATATACCAAACCGCAAAAATTAGTACTCATAAATGATAGATACTTTAATTAAAAATATACTCATGTATTAAGGGACATACCCCAAATTAATGGAGTTGCATTGGTATTCTGTACTTAAAACATTAATCACATAACCAATCGTATCACGCACAACAAAATGATCCACAAAATTAAATAACAATGTAAATTTCTGGAATTACGGTTACCTCAAACAAGTTCTATACAAAACACAATCTGCGTGGCCTACCCTCAATTGGGTGTGGCCAACATACTAAAATATGATATATACAGTATTTGAGCATGCATAGTTGTGGCTTTACAAGGAAATAGGCTTGTAGAATTCGATTACCTTGCTTGATGGTTTTCCCTTGCTTGATGCTTTTTGATCCTTTGCTAAAGCATATGCTTTAAACATATTCATTCTCTACAGTTAAAAATTATCAGAGAAGAAGCAATTAACCTTGGGAAATATTTATTTTTGCTTGCATATTGATTGTTACAGTAAAAGGTGGGTTCACATACAACCCGAACTCAATGTGTTAAGGAACATATACAAGTATGTACAAGACAATTTATTGGAGAGAAAATATATGGCGAATTGGCCTGAATTGGCCTTGGCAAACTTTATAATGGCAATTTTCCTTCCCTTTCCTTCCCTTCCAATAATTTATCGCAGGAACTATCTACAGATCTTTATACACTTCATCCGATACAAACATAATTTAACAACACAAAGCTTAATTCTATCACACCAGCAAGTTCACACTATAACAATCGATAGCAATATCAAAACGTCAGATTCTTACACTCTGGTACACACACAAATTAATTAAGGCATTTACACGATTACACAGCCTATAAATATAAATTCTACTTCAGTCAAGATTCTTACAGTTCAATAACCGACTGAACCAAGTATAAACTTACAAGCATATATAATAAACTGGTAGAGCAAACTATAAGAAGCTAGTTTATAGCTTAAAAAAACTCACAATCACTAGTTTAGCAGTGTGAAGAAGCACAAGTAGCATTTACCCTTCAACAAAGGTACCAATAGTCCAAGCGAGCATCCAAGCAAATATCCAGTCTCGTAAAGCCAATTAAACCCTCCCACTTTGCTTTGTGTGGTGAGGGTCTGAAATACTTCCTATATCACTTTCGTCCAGCATTGCACCTCGATTTGAGGTATAAATAAAGTGGTAGGCGAGTCTTGTGAGGCTTCTTAAGTGCTTTCCTTAATTTATTAGTTAACAAGAGAATCATGTTTATTTAGCACTTAAGAAGCCCCATAAAGTGATACAAGAAGTATTTCAGACCTCACCACACGAAGCAAAGTGGGAGGGTCTGGCTATGCGAGGCTAGCAAATATCAGTGGTAGAGCCTGAAGATATTTATACTAGGCATGACTGAAAAAATTTGTATACAACATGTGCTCAAGGGGTGTGGTCAAAAAAGATGGCGTCCAACAAAACTACTGATCAGAATTGTCAAAGATCTTTGTTTGAATTTATGCCATTTCTTCAAGAATCTTTTAAATCATGGAGTTATGGACATCACGCGTCTTTAATGGAGTGTCATTGAAGTTCAACCCGGCATTGAGTATCCATAGAGATATCGTGGTAACACAGACACACAAATCAGCTACTTATTATAAACCCTCCACCCACACTCAGGTTGAAATCCCTAACATTAAACAACAACTATGCAATGTTTAAAGCTATACATAAAAGTGAAAGTACTCCACTCATTGCATTTGAAAGTTTTTTTAAAGTGATTCAGGTTAACTTCTCAATCATGAGGAGTGTCACCTTCCAAAAATTCGCATTAATATAGATACAAATCCTAAATTCATCTACTCTTTCCTCTGAGTTAAATAGACCAATAGGAATGATATGTGCTGTGGGTTTACTTATGGAAACAACATTCATTAACCACATCCTCAACTAATTGGCTTCTATAACTCGCACAATGCTATATATTTTCAATTAATACAATTTCCATTAACGCTTTTTTTGTAAAAAAAAAATTACCAGATACTTCCAAACATGGAGCACAGTACTTGTTAAATATATCTGCGGTCTATCAGTACTTGTACCATGGGAAGCCATAAGATGAAAGGTGCCAACACGAATACATATCCGGTAAGAAAACGCCAGCACGGGTTAAAAATGTCTTACTAGCAAAAATCACGGGTTAATTAATTATTAACCCGTGATTTCAGCAGTAAGACCAGTAGACTATGTAAGAAGAGATTTGCAGTTGCACCCGAGCAATGACTTGTATAGGCGGCTGCAGGATTCCAAATTTACCTGGGCTCATTGTATATTCATAATGGGCGTGGTCAATTTAATTAATTATTTCACTGTTTCTTTACTGTTTTGGCAGTTTTGCATAAACAAATTCAATTTAGTTAATGCTTGCAAGGTAAAAAGTTGACTGCATAATGATTCTATACTCAGTAACAACTATATTCATACAAAGAAACCAAAGTACTTGAGCTGTGGTTTTCAGGCTTAATTAAAGCACTTTGTGGTTTTTTTAGAAAGTTGAACCCCGGGCTGGCCCGGGCCTGCAGCCACCTATGCTTGTAGCTGTCTCATTTCTATCTGAAACTTACTCTGAAGGTGGCCGAGGGGGTCTTCAACATTCAAATAGGTTTTCTATGGTGCAAGTGTTTGCTGGATGAGAGCGCAACATGGACGCAACAAGACGCTAAAAAGCGATCATGATTTTCTCCTCCAAATTTGAAGTGCCGTTGCTGAAACTACATACGAAGCTGGAAGAACGTATCACAAGTAAGAATAAAGCTTTTAACGCTGTAACACACTATGACTGTTGTCGAAGCAAACTTTGCCAGTGAACGCCCAAGGGCGGGTAGCCGTTCGTTGTACTAAGTCTTGCTCCCTCGAGGTACGCTTCTTTGCTGTTTCAGTCTTCTTCAGGTAACAAGAGTATAGTTTTCCTAAGCATCTTATGGCATCCCATGGTGCAAATCAAATAGAACATGACCACGTCGGGTTGTATCAGGATATACACTCGAATGATGATTCATAATCCCTCGGGCGGAAGTGCTATATGGGATTTATATGACCTCGCCCTCGGGCTCGGTCATATAAATCCCATATAGCACTTCCGCCCGAGGGATTATGAATCATCATTCTCGTGTATATCCTGATACACCCCTTGTGGTCATGTTCTATTTATTACAATGAAACATTATTCTATCAAACCTATGTGGGTGTGGCTGGGAACACTATAATAATACATATATATCAGTAATATAGTGGATTGACACATGATGGAAATTACAATTAATACAATTAACAGTCATATTTATATACAAACATATACTAAGGTACAATAATTATATCTATTTGTAACCTTTTCAATGACCATGCCATTTTCTGTCCAATTAATATCTAATTTATGAGAGACCCTTAGCACATGTATAATACATGTACATATACTATTACGTAATTCTACATTGAACTAATATAAGTAAACGAATGCAGTTCATTGTTTGGTTTATGCTAATCCTTAAGGCTATCATACACGATGCAACATTGTTGATTGCTGCATGCAACAAAGATCAAAGGAAATCCAAATGTTGCATGAAGTTGGCTGATGCTCAACTTCATGCAACATTTTAATTTCCCTTGATCTTTGTTTCGTGCAACATGTTGCATGCAACAATGTTGCATCGTGTACGATAGCCTTAACAAAGTAATGAAAATAACTACATGCATTTAGCTATAAGCATTTTCTATAGTACGAGGTAATTAACTATTGGTTAATAAGAAAGCAGTGAGAGAAAACTAGGGAGCTCCTGTATTTAGGGACACCCCCCAAATTAATGGGGATTGTATTGGTATTCTGTACTTACTTACATCAAAACATTTCACATAACCTATCATCATATTACAGTAGGACAGCGCCAAAGGAGGTGCAACATTTTATATAATCCATTATAGTAAAGTGCCCTAACATTGGATTAGCGCTAAATTCAGACGTCCTATTCTTTACGTGCAAATTTCCAAAATTAGGCGCTTTTAACCGGTTTTGTTTACGTGATGATAACTTCAGAACGCTTCGTTGCAAAAACTCCGGACCACAACGATCGTCGATGTGATAAAAGAAGTTGCAAATCGATACTCGACACGAGCCTCGACTAGAAATTGTTTTGACGAAAGACGAAGAAGACGGTGATCGTTTATCGATAACTTTGGCCGTCCGAAATTAGGCGACAGTGCCTCTTTTGCTTTCAGTAACTTTCTTCCATCAAATGGCCAATTTCTTGTAACGAAACTGCTCCCAAGGTAACAATGAATCCATTGGTATAAAAATCAGGGCATATTTTATCGAGTGTGTTGAAGTTTTGAGTTTTTCTATTGCAAAACCGGCTATTGTAAAAAGCATCCGAAATTATAGGGTCTTTGCTATATACAGAGCTCGAAATAACAGCCTGTCAAAGGACACTTTCCGGTCAATTAGAGCATTTGTCAGGTTAAATTTCACCCATGTCTGATTAAAATTTTTTTATTATACCTATTAAACTTGCATGCTTACAGAAAAATGACCTGACAAATGTCAATACTTATTTCTTATTTCGAGTACTGTACATCAATAAAAAAAAAAAATGATGTCCAAAAAATTAAATAACAATGTAAATTTTTGGAGTTACGGTACCTCATACTTGCTCAATACAAAACCCAATCTGTGTGCCTGCCCTCCACTGGGTATAGTTAACACCTTTAACATACATATATGAATGCAAAGTTGTGGCTTATTTACACTATAATTATCTAGCAGAAGCAATTAATGTTCAGGAATTTCGTGGTTATCTTGGATCCATGAAATTAAATATAAGCAGAGACCACACCCACAATACAGAGTTTTTCAATCATGTCTTGACTTTTTCACATCGCTTGTTCCACATGCAACATGTGGCCACGCCCACCACAACATTTTGTACAGTGAAATTTAAAATTGGTTTTAGGCAAAATGAAATTTTAATACCATGGAATTTAGTTCACTTACGATATTCTATCAAACCTATGTGGGTGTGGCTGGGAACACTAATGTACATGTATATCAGTAATATAGTGAATTGACACATGATGGAAATTACAATTAATACACATAATGTTAAGGGTACCCACATCCCAATGGTGGCTGTATGTTATATTAGCCTGGAAACCATGCCCTGTTCCGCATGCAAATGATGAGCGGTTTGGCGGAATTAGGGCCTGGTAGCAAGGCCTCAAGGTCATGTTCTTGTGGTGTAAGGAATTTTTGTCTCATGAATTATTCAACAATATAGGTGTGGCTACACGGTAATGGCAAACGGTTGGTGCTATACGTCGTAAAACACTATTATGCATCTATTTGATGCATAAAAAACAAGTTAGAAGGCAATCCAAGCAATACAAGATAGAATGAAAGCGCTCACAGCTTGCTTACTGATTTCGATCGCCATTTAGGGGCGGAGAAAGAGGGAGTGGTTTATAATTCTGCTGAATCAGCAAGAACATAACAAATGGCGATCGAAGTCAGTAAGCAAGCTGTGAGCGCTTTCATTACAACTAATATACATAATGTTAAGGGCACCCATATCCCAATGGTGGCTGTATGTTATATACGCTGGGAATAGTCTATGGTATGTAATGGTTAATGGCTAATGGTTAATACATACTGACTAGAGATGGGTTTGGCAATAGACTCATATGGGTGGGGCTTCATCAAGCAATGATAACAAATGCATCTCTCACCAATTCATCAGAAAAAAAAAACAGAAAAATAAGCCACACCCACCACCCAACAACAATTGGCAATGAGAACAACTTTACATCGCAACAATCAAAGCCAAAACTCTCCCTGTAACTGCATACAAACTATATTTATTCCATTCTAAACATGACGACTTGAAAGATTGCGTATAAAGCACTTCCATACTTCCACCCCAAATACAACAGGGGTAGAAGTCCATCATTATGGCTGTGTTAGAACGTGCTGAGGAGTTAACTGTATATGAACATTTAGACTCATGTGGGCGGAGCTTCATCAAGCAATGATGACTAATGTAACCCTCACCAATGTAGTCTCATCCCTAGACTCCCACGCATCTAACGAGTGAAAGGGACTTTGACCCACTGAGTCGATTTCCTTGGCCCAGGAAGTGAAATCGTGATGCAAACTTTGATTATGTTTGATTACTAATAGCCCACAAACACAGAAAAACAGCAACTTGTCGGGCTTTGCGGTCATCAGATAGTGACGTTTCTAAGCAAACGACTGTGATTGGCCAGCAGAAATTCCTTACCAAGGGCCAAGAAAATCGACTCAGTGGGCCAGACTCCCTTTCGCTCGTTAGATGCGTGGGAGTCTGGGGACAGACTATCACCAATGAACCGGTACAACAAAACAAGCCACACCCACCACCCAAACCGTAAAACCGTAATAATTATTATACAAATTGAATCATCCATGCCACTTCTGGATGGTAAAAAGAGTGTTGCTCAGCATTGCAAGAGTAGGGCATGTGATGTCACACAGCTGATATTTATGCTGACACGCCCATATGTGTGGCAAAAAAAAAAGCTGTGGGTTGGCAGGTTCTACGGTCCTGTATGCACATGCAGATGTTTTGGTTCTGGACAAAGATATGAAAACAGATACTTAATAACTGCAACCAATTGCAATGAAAAAAATTCTGAGTTTGCTCGAAAGTTCAGCTTTGCAAGCAACAAGACCAACAATTCCTTGACTTCAAGATGAGTTTAAATTGTCAGTCTGTTGCTATAGCTTGGCATATAGCAAAAATGAACTACTGCACTAGAGTTAGTAGAATGAATAGACTGCTTTTAGTGCAAATGACAACTCCTGTAACACTGAGCAACACTCTATTCACCACCACCCTGAAGTGGCATGGATGATTCATTTTCACATTCTTGTAATCGCTACATAGTAATGATTTTTAACAAAAGAGTCAGGCAAACTCCTCACTAGTGAGGAGTACAGCCAATCAAAAATTGCAGATTTTTCACAAGGCATCTAGGTTAACCAAAACTTCTGAACACTCTGGGTTAAATAGACCAGTAGGAATGGTATGTGCTGTGGGTTTACTTATAGAAACAACATTCATTAACCACATCCTCTACTAATTACACTATTATGTTTAGGGGCATCCCCCACAAATATTATCACAAAAGGAGCCACACCCTCTATAAGACCTATACGATTCTATTTTAAACACATTTATATCAGAGGAGGTGAGATAAGGCCGAAACTAATTGCATTCCTGACATTCCAATATGCGCTAGCAATATTTTGGTTTCGATACCAGCAGCTTATGATGGCATTTTAATACTTTGGTAAGATTGCTTACCATGCTGATCGCCATATATTCTAATTTTGAGCTTGAATTCTTTTTTGGAAGCAAGAAAAGTGTTTAACAAAATATGAAATTGATGATGCTGGGATCGATGGGGATCACCTGCCAGGTGAATGGTTTGTACCCAAGCGAACCCAGCGGTATCTTAGCGATCGCCAAAATCACCAGAAATAAGCAAGAAAACAAGCAGCCATATACCCTACTCTTCATCATGGGATTTGGACTCCATTTAGACTACAAATACACAATTAACCCCCCCCCCCCCCCCTCCACCTTTTAATTCAAACTTCAGTTTGTGCACAATATTGCACTGCAAAGGTGTACTGATAACTGATAAAATTTTTTACAGCTACGTAAATCTCGGAAGAGTAAGTGCAGATGAAGTGCATGTGTAAAGCAAGCGAAACATCCTTTTTGATCTCTCCCTATCTTCGTGATACTGATCTTTAAATATAGTCAAGTAATCACTCAGTGATGATTTTTGTCAATTTAGACTACAAACATACAATAATCCCCACTTCGGATAAATTTTGCATTATCCCCTACAATGGAGGCCAAATCCCATGATGAAGAGTAGGGTATACAGCTGCTTGTTGTAGGGTATATGGCTATAAATAATATTGTTCAACAATTCACCAAAAGACCACACCCCTAGTAATGATATCACACCCTCAATACTCAGACGCTATAGCTCAGTATATATATACTCTAACAATACATTACATAATACTTAAACCACACCCCCTTACCACAGACATCTCCTTAAACAGTTTCAGTTGGCATTCTAATGAAAGTTGAATGTAATTCTGTGGCATAAATACTGAATTTCACGTACTGCAGGGGGGGGGGGGGGGGGGGATGGCAGGGCCTTGTCATGTATGTACAAAACCACATAGTACACATTTAATAATCTTGTGCTTCTTTTGTTCCCCACAAAACCACATACCATAAATCGCTTTATCTTCATGACTAAATATTTTCGTCCCCAACTGAAATGACAAAAACTAAAATTTTTATCACAAATAATTTACATGCTTAAATAAAACAATGGCCTCGTTCATAATGATGAAAATTTTGGCAGCCTAAAATTTAGGAAAGAAATTTAAGCTAATGAGAATAAAGCTATTTACGGTAGTTAAAGTTTTCATAAATTCTTCCGCCCACACGACTTCACTTATAAATAACACTTAAGCCTAGTTCACAATATTGAACGCACTGGAAATTTCTGAATATTTTCCGTACTCTTGACGCAGACGATACGGCAGATTAGAACAAATTTCTATTCTAGCATCTTGCGTAACATTCTAGCGTCATATTGTGAACTAGGCTTTACAGTAAACAACTACACAAAGTTTGATGTATGGTAAATGTCCATATTCTTTATTCATTGCAATCAAAAGGATTCTTAAATTAAATCAGGTTGCCTCCTCACCACTAAGGAGTATAACCCTTTAAAAATTCAAAGGAATTTCAAAGCTGCAGATACCAGACATCTGCTTTCCTCTGGCTTAAATAGACCAGTTAGAATGCTATGTGCTGTGGGTTTAGCTATAGAATCAACATTCATCAACCACATCCTCTACTAATTATATTATTATGTAGGGGCATTCCCCACAAGATATTATTACAAAGGAGCCACACAGCTTCTATAATTCTACACAATGCTGTATATTTCAATTAATGCAATTTTCATTGTTATCCCGAGCGCTGGCGAATCCACAGCGAGGGATACGTTAGTCAGTTTGTGTGTTAGTTAGTTAGCATTTTAAAGTTAATTCAGTTAACTTTTTAAACGGC
>JAYJLX010055672.1:0-10514 GCA_036873525.1 Chalinula nematifera | reverse complement strand
TAAACAACTACGAATGATGACGTTTATCAATTAAAAAGCTCACGTGACTGTATAAATTTGTATTGTAATATACGTGCGTCAATAAACGTCACAGCGGCTTGTAAACAATTTAGCTTGTTTTTAGCTGCACGGTTGAATGAACATCATTGTTAACAACTGATAACAGGTTTTAGCAGCTGTCTCAGCTTGACCCAGGACTTAAGTTACCTGTGTACAAGATCTTAATTAAGATCTTCAAACATCTTACATAAGATCTTATGTGAATTTTTTACAAGGGCTACCTCCCATTCCATCCAAACGTAATGATGAACATACAAGAATACCCTAACAAGAGGGTGGGCACACTTCCGAGCCTCATTAATAGTTTTAACAAATCTGTCCAATGCATTCACATTTACTACAACGAACTTACATCCCTCAGGAAAGGGTACAGGGTTAACATTCCTCAAAGATCATCATCATTAACTGTTATCATCACTGCTATCATCTGATGTTTCATGATTAGATGCAGACAGCATTTCATCATCATCCTGTCATAACAAAATTAATTAGTAACTGTTGGAGATTGGACTGATATTATTATAGATTGTAATTATCATTGATTTTATACTTTTTATTGTTTTAATAATATATCTGAGCGTGCGGCCTTTTGTGTGCTCAGAGAGTCTTTGAAATCCAAAATCTGTGAAGACAGTAGTTTCCCCCTCTCTGGTGTTTGAGGTGTTTATCAACACAAATCCTCACCTCTATTGGTCCATTGTGATCCCAGGAGCCCTGAGCTCTTCCAATCCCGATACTAGGGAAGAAGTTCTTACTAAGGGTCATTAAAGGCAAGGCACATTACTTATTGTAATAGCTACCTTGTTTGATTTCCCCTAGTAATTCGAAGTTACTTCTGACATTCTGGTTCACCGAGCCGGATAGTGACAAGTCATTCCAGTCACTAACGAGTGCCTGGGAAGAACTACTAAAGCCCTGAGAGCTGGTAGTACTGGACTCGGTGACGAAGCATGTGGTTCCTCACTGTTACAGAAGATCACCCGTCACACAAGATCTCCCTCAAGTCTCTCCAACGGAAGAGGATCATCTCTCGGTTGTATTTATTATTGGTTTCGGTGTAATAAACCGTTGAGAGAGTGCGAGTACAATACATGTACGGTGGAGAATGGCGACTGACGGATTGGCTGAATAAAATAACTCAAACAGCTTCGATAGTACAAGTCAGTTGTACCATGCCTAGCCGAGTTGTATACGAAATACACGAGGTAATATTTTAATAATCCCTCGGGCTCCGCCCTTGGGATTATTAAAATATTACCTCGTGTATTTCGTATACACCCTGGCTAGGCATGGTATAAGTATTAAATACAGCATATACAGCAGTATAATAGCATGCATGTACACACATAATTATGTACATGTACATATATATACAAATGACTAGGGCTGATGGGTAATATATCGATATTTTCAGTATCGATGCTAACGATAATCAATACACAGAATCGTATCTCGAGTTCAATATCAAATGGTACATAGATTGATATTGAGACCACACCTACTTAACCAGTAATACTATTTATAGCTAATACGGTTAATGTAGTTATGAAGATGTTATCAAAGTTTATATGTGCGCCCATCTAGCCAGACATAGGTGTGGGTATAATAAAGTATGTATCAATATTTGCCTCAGTGATATTGATTAATAACATATTGTTCAAAAATCCAATATCACCCACCAGTACAAATTGACATCATGCACACTTACATATACTGCATGTACACAATAACTATATACTGACCTATTTATCATTCCAATGTGAAATTGTCATAATGCGAACACTTCATTGTCTGCATGAGTTGCGGCACACAATCCACATCACAAATGAAGATAGCATTATACAGACTAAGATTCGCACCCGTATTTATCTGTTTCGTCACTGATACAATCGACGATTTGCCGTCCAATCCTACACATGCAATATAATACACAAAACTATAGCATTGTACACAACTATAGTATGTAGGCAGTATCACATACATGTACTGTGTATCTATAGGAACAGTGCATGGTATGCATGTATATACATGTATCATATATGTATGCTGTGTATATACATGTATTTACCGTATAGTGCCAAATTTTCGTCAGGCGTCAATTTCCTCAGGACAGCTTTGTTGAGTAAAATTTTTCTGCCGCAAAATTGCTCCTAATTATAAGATTTGCAGCACCAAGGGTGTTTATTGAGTTACAAAATGTTAATAACTAGATTGTGAAATTTATTTACTGTATAGCTTTGAATTATTTTGGCTTCCTCTTTCAGACCAGAGAAGATAAGTGTAAAGGTTTTATGAAAACAGTTGATTCCAAAGACAAACTTAGAGCTGCCGAAAAGTCTATCCACACAGCCATATAGGCTTTGACAACCTACTGTGCAGCATCTGAAAAAGAGGACTGGAATTTGTTATGATGGAGGTAGTATCACATTGCCATCTTCCTTTGACTTTGGCCTTCATTCCTTGGTTTCTAAGTGGATAACTGTATACAGCATTGGCTCAGCTCGAGTATCTTCTTTGACCTCTCTGTCTTCTCTTTTCACGTCTTCGTCATTTACCAAGACTTCACATGACAATCATGTGAGCTTTTACAGCACTTGGTGGCATTGCTAGGATGGGTGCCATGCATTTTCCAACATTTCATAAACGTATTGTGACATTGCTTTTTGCACAATTTTTTAATCAAATAGACACCCATGGCACGTGTACAGAAGACGACAGAATTTGGGACACTTAGACGAATTTTTTTTGCCAAAATTTACTAATGTAAAGCTAAAGTACAGTATGCTTCTACTACATGTAGAGCCATACACTTATCAATGGAATTTTCACAATGATAACACTGGCCCCAGTCAACGAAGTTGTTTAATATTTAATATCAGTGTACGAGTCATCAACAGGCTGTTTTTCAATGAAGCATATTTGGTACCCATAAGATTTGTTGTCTGCATGGGGTATACATGTATTAGGTAATGTATTATGCATGTATGTATACATTGTACGTATACATAATATGTATATATAGTAATACAGTACATGCACATATAATCATGACTACATGTGCATATACACTGCTGTCTGCACATGTATGATATCAGGAGTCCATAATCCATAATCAAAACGATAAAAGAAAGTACAATTGTGAAACTCCCACGAGCTCTTCTTTCAGCCTATCAGTGCTAGGGGATATGAAAATTACGCTGACCACGCCCCACTGCATAGCTCATCGCGCGCTTGCAGTAGCAGCACGTGAGCGAGCACGATCGAGAGACAGCTTCAGAGCGAGCAACATAGAGCTCTAGCTAGAGTCAAGTTAGGGAGTAAGCTAGGTAGTAACACAACCGAAGAAGGCGAAACGGTCAAGGTTTCCAAAAAAGGACTGAGTCAATAATTAAGGCTGTTTCCGCTCAGTCAGATCAAGACGAAACAATCACAGAAAGTGTACAAGTGCAATACACCACCTCAACCAAGGAGGTTTATTCATCATCAGTCCATGTATGCTTCCGGTATTGGTAGAATGGGTTTCCTCATTGATTAATGATAATCAGTGCCAGGAGTTGATGATTTGTGCGGCTCGTTCATATATTGAAAATTGTTCTGACAGTGCTTCGTAGAATGCATGACATGTGCCGGGATAACTTACTCATCCCAATGAAATTCTGATGAAGCTTCATAGTGAATTATCGCTCAAGGTTTTTCACGCCAGAGTGAATGGAATACATGTCAGCTGCAACTGAATTGGAGCTTGAAAAGCAAGGGAAAGCTGTTAAAATTGGTCGTGACGAGCTAAACACCTATAGTGCATTACAGAAGCGTGGGACAAATTAATTTCATAATACTAACAAGTTTGTTCATTCAGTAATATTTACAATTCAGGAATAATTATTATGGTTCCGAAAAATCATAACCATGTACGTAATATTAATATTATCTGTAACCACTTTCAGAACGAGGGTTAACTTGATTACACTGCTTCTGAGTAAGCAAGGACGACAGGGATGTTGAGTAGTAGGTAGATTGCAAATTTCCACCAGCTGCATATTTGTGTGAGCTATCTCAACCGCACTACCATTCACTCGAATCAGGGCTATAAAAGAATTAGGATAGGCTTCTGTCACATAGACCTCTAAACCCTCTATACATAATAAGCAGCAAGTCCCAGGTCTATAGTGAAAAAAAATTGTATCAGTCACTTGAAAATAATTTAAACAAAATCACAAGCTATAGCCAATTGTGTTTTGCAGCTGAGCATACACATAATTACAACAATTATCCTGCCAGCCAGAAATGACCTTTGCAATGGACTTCTGAATTTAATGTCTACATATTGATAATTGATGAACAAATTAATCATAAAATCATTACACAACATTTAATTGAAGGCGTATACCTGGTTCTGCCTTTAGTTCTTCTTTCCACATTAGAAACCACTTCATCCCCTCATCAATGTTTCTAATAGGAAGCGAATCTAATGAAATAACTTTCTCATGTAAAAGAATTCCTGTTTCAAAGATCATATTGCATGCTGTTAAATAATCACCAGTGACACTATCTCCTACACCGATCTTTTCAGCAATTGCTGCAATCATATATGGTTGCTACGGCCACAAAGATTAAAATCCAGTAAATACTAATTTACAATGTTAACTCATGTACAGTGATACAATGCACAATAATACTATGTATACACAAAGCATAACATTGCCAATTTTCACCATACCTGCATGATCTTGGCCGGTAAAACATTTAATCGAGTTCAAACTACGTGAGTATATTTATGAACACGCCTACTGATTGCTCTTAATAGATCTCCATTAAACACTGCTTCAAGACTTCCCCAGCCAACTTGGTGTTGTTCTTTAAGAATTCTTTGGTTCCACCATTGCTTCTTGAGCAGCTGTCATGGTCTTTAGCTAATAATAATTATGAATAATAATAATCAAGATGCATGAATAATGCAATCATACCTGATGGGATGGGCATACAATGAGATAGACATTTTTTTTGTCGAAAGGAGATTAGTTGTTCAATATCTGCTTCATCGTTAGTATATCCACAGAGGAACTTTAATAAACTTAAATTGCTCACATCATGAAGACTAAGTCATCGGAAGCTTTACTATTCCATACAACTTTTGATTGAACCTTTGTATTGGTAAATGTATGTGCATGTTTGAAATTATTTTGTACAGCAGTGTACTATACCTTTACTTCATCCCATATTAGCACTCCTTGTCCATGCAGTACATAAAGGCCGTTTCGTACTTGTTCCTTTTCATATCTTTGAGCATTTTCCAGTATACTTTCCTCATTAATTCCAGGTAAGTTACAATGGCTATACATGAATTTTTTTAATGTCTTGTCGCACGGAAAGTTTAGTATTTCCCACTGCCTTGTATGCTGAGGGACTTTGAAAAAAATGAAGCAAAAAAAAACATCATACCCAAGCAAATTGTTACAATAGACCATCTGTGGCTATTATGTGAGATATTTACACTTTCAAGTTGATCATGATATGCCACTATTTTTGAAATTGTATTATTATTGTGGTGGATTTAGCAATTTACTATTTAACATTTGGTCTTTTTTAAACTCCTCCCCTTTAGAATAATCCTTGTTCCCACTTGATCCATGGTGAAAGTTGTCAGCTTCGGAATATATTGCTTGTAAAACTTGATCATGGTTCATAACTGCAGATACTAATCCTTGGTTTTGGGTGTCATCAATTGCCGACCTTTCCGCTATTTTTGACATGTAGTAATTACTCTTGCTGTTAAAGTTTTTGACAGCTTTTCGTAAGTTGACAATTCTAGCTTTTTGACTGCCTGGGCTCAGAAAATAGAATGTTAACTTAGAACTGCAACTCTGATGCTTAGCTTTGGATGTGGGTGTCAAGTTATCGTGTTCTCATTTACGACGAGAAAGTTGCCATTTTAATGACAAACATTGCTTACATAGCAATGATTGTGTCTTTGGTTGCCTAGTGAGGACTTGTCTCAGACGGAATCTGGTGGACAATTATTGTACAGTAATCTTTTCAAATCATATCCAATGCTTGCTTTGAAGGAGGAGTAACAGGCGACACCTGGACAAACAATCTGTTTACTGACAGTCATTGAGTTGATCAAGAACAGTGACCACAGCACTACTTTTACCTACTATGGTGTTTTCTTCTATCACGCAATCAAAAGCAGCGACGGCATCCAATTTCAGAGACAACCAGTTGAATAGCGTCATACGGCCCAAAAGCGTCATCATAGTTCTTCATCTTTCGACTAATCGGCCGACTTTATTGTCTCCTATATCCAGTATAACCAATTGCCAGTTCAAAGTTTCACTGTACGCTTCCTCAACCAGGGTTTCAAGGACTGAATCGTGTAGTCGCCGTCGTGTCCCCCACCTCATCATGAGAATTCGCTGTTGCCGCGGTATCTGGCTCAGTCCGTGCCAAAACAAACTTCTTCAAATTCTTTTTGACTGTCTAAGGTGTAGCAGATGCCATTCTCTTGGTAGTTGGTAGTTGAATCAAGGCGATCAGTAGTTTTGTCCAGCGCCATTTACTTGCACTCACCATGCATACGCGTCAAACGTTGCAATTATGCTTACGTAGTATAATGGGCGTAGTCAATGTAATTCTAAAATTAAGCATATCCCCTAGCGCTGACAGGCTGAAAGAAGAGCTAATTAACGCGTGGGAGTTTCACACTCCTACTTTCTTCATCATTTATTATGGACTGCTGATGATATTGTATATGTACAGTACATCAAAAGCTGTAGCTGTAACATACACATACTCTTCCTTCCAGCACACCACTCCTAGAACGAGCAATTGCCTATCTACAGTAGGTTTGAAAGCGGCTGGTGGCTCTTTTGCGAAGTCAAATTTAAGAAATCGCCGGAGCTCCTCATTGGATGAAGGTGTTTCTCCTGGGCAATCTCAAACGTCTGGGAGTTGGTCGAATGGTAAAACATTTTTCTAATGAGTTCCGATTTCCTGTTCACAGCAGCTTCTTTCTTCAGTTATTTGAGGCTCATTTCATGATTAGCACTCTGGACAGGACCTCCACTTGGAACTCGAGTGGCAGGGATAATTGATTGCAAGTATTGCTGTTTAAATTCAGGTTTACATTGGCGTCATGCCCTGGCTGAGAGTACTTTCTGATCCTTGAGCTCACCAGCTTCATATAACTCAATTATTTGCACAACAAGGCCTCATGACTCTTTAGGAATGGCGGCTTGATCAAAAATATTGCCTAATTGTGATCTAGACAAGCCCTATACAAAATTAGAATGAAAAAAGTTATTTTATTGTATATACAGTACAACCTCCGATAGTGGACACTCCGAGAAAGGGACATAGTATAATAAACCTCTCAACATAGGACACTTGTCAGTGTTCCAAATAGACTTGTCTAATGCATTTTAACCTCCCAGATGAGGACAACCTCTTTATAAAGAACAAAGCACTTCAATTAATATAGTGTCCCCATGTGTCCTTTATTCGGAGGTCCCAATGTATATTATAAGCAACGTACCCTCAGGTAAGATAAAACAGTTACAAGTTTTCTTCCACTTCTGACTAGTTTTAGGTGCTTCATCCGTATCGGTTTTAAACAATACAACTTCAACCTACATATACGTGTACAACATGCATGTAATGGTATCATATACATACTATGTACATGTACGTACGACATAATTAAACTTACATAATTAATCCTTTTGAGTCATCTTATGGATGAAGTGGGAGTTGCTGTTGTGCTTATTTGTCAATCGTAATTATTCATCATCTGTTAAGCCAACATAAACATCTGCTTCAAAAAGCACATTCTCAGGAAATTTGGCATGACGTTGTTGTCTGCCTATGATGTCCACCAAGAACTTCAAAGTGGTATTCAACAACATTTTCTTTATCAAACTCATCAACATTCTGTGTAACCGTAAACAGTAACTAAACAGTGCAATACATAATTGCATACTTGACTCACACATGCATTACTGGCAGGCAGGTAGGCACACATAATGGAAAAACACTTTTATATCACACACATTGGGTAAACACATATGCATACAATATACGTGCACACACTGACATGTGCACATATTCATGCACGCACATGCATGCACATGCACACCTCACACACACCCACACAAACACTTCACACACATAGTACATGTACGGATACATACACACATGCACCAAAATACTTGGTATACACATGCATACTGTGGTGTAGTCTGTTATGACAGCTACATTTGTACTAAAACATTAATAAAACTTTTTGGTAGTACGGGACATTAATGCTAAGTTGGCTTGTATTCTACATGTACATACATGTATGTCCTATAACTGGTTGTCAACTAACTAACCGATACCTCATTGCAATGTACAGCTATTGGCAGAACACCAGGAGAAGATGGATCTGCTTCCATTTTCTTTTTGCGAGCAATGATGAAATCTTCATCCAACGATCGAATCACGCGCTGGTTCTTCCAGGTTACAGACACTGATATCATAGGGCCCTATGTCATTAACAATGATCAATGAGGTGTTGTCACTCTAATGTAGCACATAATGTATACATGTACATGAACATCATTGATATACTGTTCTATTTAAAACTGTAAAGTTTATACAATTACCATCGCCTACACAGGTAACTTAAGTCCTGGGTCACAGCATCAGTAGCTTCATAAGTAACAACTTTGCATTGGTAATAATCTCAATAATTATGCACGAATTAAATTTACGGGAATTCACGGTTATTTTACTGACTTTAACTCTTAAAATGGCTGAAAGTACTCGGTCAACTTTGAGCAGATGTGCGGAGTTGTTGTGCCCCAGGGCAATAGATGCTACTTGGTACGCAGGTTCAGGAGACTGCTATCTATGATGTATCAAATTTACCTGATGAAATATCAACGGGATTCTGAGTGACAGGCTTGAGCATGGAATAAGTAAGGTGCGAAAACCTGACAATTTTGCTCTTGCTCCGAAACCTTACAACAGATCGCTAGGTAAATTTGATAGGATGGAGATCGTGAGTTAAGACATGGGCAATACAAAGTTTCAGAACGATAGCATACCGGGAAGAACTCCGCACATTTCGTTAAAAGTTCGTAAAGTGCCGTTACAGTATGGCTGTTTTCTTGCTCGTGTTTTGAGTTTCGTTATGCCTCTATATTTAGCATTGTTAGCAAAAGATAGCTCAATTTGTTTCATTTAAAAATATCATTCAGAACTCTAGTTATGATCCTGTGAAGTTAGCCATTATTTAAATCAAATTGGGCGTGACCCATGACTTAAGTCACCTGTGTATAGATTCATAAAAAAAACATTGCATGTGATCAGTCTACCACTATACGCTAAACACTATAAACAGGACTGAGCGATTTTTTTTTCAAGTATGGTGTCATCCATTGGGTCATTGTGATCATTCCGTTGTTACTTTGACACTTGGAATTGCAGACCTTTGTCAGCATCAACAGCAGCACCACTAATAGTGGCATTGATGACTATCTCTTTACTTTAGAAGCAGGCTTTCCATTGTGGCTCCAGCAGAAGAAGCACTGTTCCATCACATTTCACAGCAGCACTATACTTTTCAATAAAGGGACAGGTACAGTGCCCAATCCTTTGACTGACGGTTCCAGATCAATTTAGTGATGTTCATCACAGCGTGTTTTCTGCCAAACTGAATCTGCATGAATGATATGCAGTCATTAACTTATTATTACTATAGTACTATAATAGGGTACTATATAATATATATACTGTATATAGTGCTAGTCTGGTGACCCGCCCATTCGCAGGTCTGGCAACATCCCTACACAGTCTTGCAACCAAAGGAATTCTAACAATTTTAATCAATACTATAATTTAACTGTTGAATATTTTAAATAATTATGAATAAACTACTAAAACACTCCGCTTCATCAAAGTGTAGCCAGATTTCAGGATATGCTGATTCTGTGTAAGCATGTTGCCAGACTCTTCCAGCTGTCTATCTGAAACTTACTCTGGAGGAGGCCGAGGGGTTTTTCGACATCCAGATGGGTTTTCTATGGTGCAAGTGTTTGAAAGCAACATGGATGCAACAAGACGGTAAAAAACGATCACGATTTTGTTCTCCAAATTTGAAGTGCCGTCGTTGAAACTACATAAGAAGCTAGAAGAACGCATCACAAGTAAGACTTTTACGCTGTAAAGCACTATCACTGTTGTCAAGGCAAGCTTTGCCAGTGAACGCCCGTATGGGCGGGCGTTCGTTTTGCAGAGTCTCACTCTCTCGAGGCACGCTTCTTGCTGCTTTGCTCGTCACATGGATATAGATTTTCCTAAACATTTTATGGCTCCCATGGTACAAATCAAATAGAGCAAGACCACGTCGGGTTGTATCAGGATATACACTCGAATGATGATTCATAATCCCTCGGGCTCCGCCCTCGGGATTATGA
>JAYJLX010055661.1:0-10514 GCA_036873525.1 Chalinula nematifera | reverse complement strand
AAGTCCAAGGTCTACCTCAAAGTGGTGGAAGGGTGTCAACAGTACTGATAGTACTGGCTAACAGACCTGGCACATTTTTTAAGGCATTGGCATTTTCTCACATATTGCTTTTTTTTTCAGCTTTCTTAATTTTCTTTCCATTAAAATAAACTTATACTTATCTACAATCCTGGTTGTTACAGCTTCATTGCTGACTCCATATTGCTACTATATTGCCAACAATGTAATAATTTTTCATGCTTTGCACATGTCCAATAGCCTTACCCTATACAAGCTTTTACTTTTTGTTCTGCCAAAAAAGGAAAAAAAGTGAGCCTGACACCTGTGAACCATATATTGGTAGTACATGGCAATTATTTATTTTTTTTTTTGTGTATTTGATCTCCTACTGTTTCCTGCTTAATCTCCTGCTGTGCTGCCAACAAATAGTGTCAGGCCCTTATAGAGAAGGTGAACATAACCCATAGATTGTACTATGTTGCAGTTCCTAAGAATTTTTTTGTACATAATAGATTCTTTAATATTTCTTTTCCCAACCAGCACCAAGACAAAGAATAGATTCCACCCACAACCAAGACACTGGTTCAGGGAAGAGGGGGATGAAGATCCAGCTCCTAGTAAGCTACTGTACTATATAGCTTAATAAAAATGTTATTCTTTGTCAATTATGCTCGATGTACTTGTGTTTACCCTATAGCTCTAACATAAAATTCATTTGTTTTTTTCTTTAGCTAGTGACGATGAGGGTGAGGAGCTCCACTACCCTCCACCTCCCCCTGTCCCTCGTAAGCTACATACACTCATAATAGTATTACACTGGTTATATTTGTCACACCTAACTTTGACTTTTTTTTCACTCTGCAGCTCTTATATTGATTTTTTTTTTCTTTTCATTTTAGCTGGCAACGAGGACGAGGACCCTCCTCGTAAGTTTCATGCTATTACTATACTCTTTACTCTTTATTAATACAGCAATGATGGATGACAATCGTAAGTTTCTGCTACAAGATTTCCTTTTTTACCTATTCTGTGCTGAATCTCAGGAGTAGGAAGAGGTGGACGTGGCGGAGGCCGTGGCCGTGGAGGTGACCGTGAAGTTGGCGGTGGCGGTGGCTGTGGAGGTGACCGTGGAGTTGGCGGTGGCTGTGGAGGTGGCCGTGGAGGTGGTGGTGGCCGTGGAAGTGGTGGTGGCCGTGGAGGTGGCGATGGTGGTGGTGGTAGCGATGGTGGTGGAGGTGGCCGTGGTGGTGGCGATGGAGGTGGCGGCCGCGGCCGTGGCGAAAGCCGCGGCCGTGGTGGAAGCTGCGGTCGTGGCGGAAGCCGCGGCCGTGGTGGCAGTCGTGGCCGTCCCGGTCACCCTTACAACAATAGGGGTGGCCGCGGAGGGAGAGGAGGAGCTGGTTGAAGAGGACAATACCCCCCTTCCATTTATTTTAATTACTATTATAACTATTGATTTTAGATTAGGCTTTTTTTGTTTTCATGTAAAGTATTACTTCCATAAATAATAATTTAATAATAATATTGTTGACAACAAAAATTGTTAAAAAATTTCAAAGTATAATTATACGAATTATAATAAGGGTAGCTGGTTTGCATGAGCTTGTTACAATAAAGTATAATTAAGTCACTTTTGTCAGTAAAATTTAACCATTATTTATTTTATTAATAATATTATAATAATTAAATCATATTGGACTAAGTCTACAGTTACTACAACCCCATTGGCTACAGACAAAGAACAGATTACTACAGTACAACCTCCGATAGTGGACACTCCGAGAAAGGGACATAGTATAATAAACCTCTCAACAAAGGGCACTTGTCCGTTACCAAATACACTTGTCTAATACATTTTCAACCTCCGAGAAGAGGACAACCTCTCTATAAAGGACAAAGCACTACAACTTATATAGTGTCCCATTTATCGGAGGTTGTACTGTAATATTATAATATAATAATACTACTGTTAAATTGAAGGAACCCCATTGGCTACGGACACGAACACAAATGAAACATAATATTATAATATTATATATATATAATTATATTATTATACCTAACCAACAGTGATCTGTCCCTCCACACAAGTCTTGGAATAGCTCTACTTAACTGCGTTTCTTCTACAAGTTAGTCTAGAAGCCCAACTGCCCGAAGTATGTGATCTTCCCTTCCCTGCCATTTTGTGTAGGGTGTGGCTGGTGAATCAAGATTTTTAATTGACAAAAAAAGATACAGATTACAACATAACTATTTCTAATAACTAGTCATGTGACCATTTGTAGGTATAATTTTGCATCAATCAACGTCACACTCTCTCTAGCTTGTAATGAGTTGCACGGTCGGCTAACATGAAAGAGATTTCGAGATAAAATTTACAAGGTATTTATAGCGCCTGTCTTAGCTTGACCCAGGACTTAATATGCCTGTGGAGACAATTTCAAATTGACAATGTAACCAAACATTTTTTCATAACTGATTTTCTCAGGGCCACTGAACAGAGACTTGCACAACTCATGGTGGAGAATTGTACAACTGCAAAATCTCGTTTGGTGTTTGGTTGGCTTTTGAACTATAAAGGTAGTCTGATATTTGTACAGCTGTCACAACAAATAATTTAACCTCTTCAGGTACAGTTAAACATCTCTCATTTGCATCAATGTTACTCTTTAATCAGACCCTCCTTCCTTTTTCAAATTTTTGTGTGAAAGCTTCACCATATACATGATATAGTTATATATAATGGGTATGATATGTAAATATAGGTAGGGATTGATTTGTGTGAATGTATCGAACAGTGTTACATAGTGATGGGCCTGGGTGATATAATCATGTATTGAGGAATGGGATTCCATAATGTAAAAATAATGAAAGAAACACAAGAGTAGGAGCCTTAAACTCCCACGTTGAAGTCAAGTTTAATTACCACACCCACAAATTGATCAAGAATTAAAGGGAATAATTAAAACACATGGTTGTGCCACACAATACACAAACTACAATGAGTGCAGTTGCATTATTACTACACGAATTAAAAGCATACTAATCTAGGTTTTTAGTACATCATTTATTTTTGTGTTATGATGTTTGAATAGTAAATTTACCAAATAAGGAATTGTTATGGTGTGGTTTGTACTATACGCTGTAGTCAAGTATATAGTAATTAATGCTATTAATTACTATACTTGACTAGTGACTATATACAGCGAATAGGAAACCACATTATAACAATTTTCCTTAAACAAAGGTCATTCAGTAAGTTGACACATCCACACTGGGCTTCATCAGGGATTAAAAGGAGCCTCCTACAAAATAACAATAATAATAAACAGTTTTCAAGTAATACAATATAACTGATGCTATTTATGCTTTAATTACAGCCTCTCTTAATGACACTCCACCATTAGGATTATATCCAATACTGACTGTTACAAACAACTATATACTGGTATACTGCCATTGATACATTACCAAATCTGAATGTAATAGGGAGAATAACAATAATAATTAATGTACACACTTTTCACCGCCTAACTGACTTGTATGGATGCAATCCTTTATTTGACTCAATAATAATACTGAATGTACAGTATAATATTTCAAAACCTCATCATCAGAATCAGGAGAGCGCAGCATGATAAACCGGTTGTACATACAGAACAGGAAGCAAGGTGCCAATGTAATATGCACTTTACCACTCAATGAAAGAAATCACATGCGTTCGAAAAAGTACATCGTAACGTACAGAGTCTTGTGTACAACAGGCATGTACAGTATCAGCTCTTTATTGACTCTTCTAATGGATAATATCTACAATATACCGTAATTCAGGAAATTTTTCAGCTGCTTTATTATTTAAATTTTCATGTAGTTATTTTTCGTAAATTGAAGTCAGTTTGTACAGGCTCTATATTGCATAAACAATTTTCATTGTTTTAGTTTTCATAATCTGAGGCATTTACGAAAATAAAACCACAACGAAAATTTCCGAAATTACAGTACAATACATGTATATGATAAAAGTATTGTATCCAAGAGCCCTGTAATTAGGAAAATAATATTATAGGCTACTGACAACAGGATTAAATTGGTTCCAATATACATGTACATGTTATATGTACACTTCTCAATATTACAGTAAAAGAAGTCACATTTGAACAAAAACAGTTATGACATTGTCACACATACATGCACAGGACGAGTCTTCATTCATGTGTGTACGATACAACAAACATATATATACTGTATACCTTTGACAGTTCATGTGAACTGGATTATAAGAGACACTGAGGCTGGGTACACATTAGCTGAAGTTTGCTGGTGTATTAGAGAGGCTATGACGATAGCACAGCGATACTGAGTATTAAAAAAAAATTACAAACAAATTAATCCCAATTCCTATGTATGCATTTACCTACGTATACAGTAAATTATCAAGATCAAGATGATTAGCCTCGGTACCACTAGCACCTTTAAATATGGCACGAAATAACCCATCCCCCATTACTCTGTCCCGCACATGAGGTGCAATTGAAGGACAAGTAACTGGCCTAATTCGCTGTGAGTGTTTTGTTGTCTCCACTTTTGACCACATTTTTAAACAGTCCACAGCTGCACACATCCATTCATCACTTGGTAGTGGTCCAGATAAACCATTTTAGCTTGTGTTACTTTGGTTATGGTAACACTTTCATCTTCGTTTGTTTTTGACTTTCAATGATGTCATATTTTCTAAACAGGAGTTACAGCACCATTTTTTGGTTGTCGGAGGACCGCTTAAACTTATCGTGATGCCAACCAATAGCACAATCGGAACCATCACAATATGGTCACCCCGATAAGTGCAATACTGTTCTCCATCTGCGATGAAAGAATCCTGATCCACACTGTCTGATGTCATTTAAACTTCATTTTTACCATCACATTCAATAGTATGCACACTTGAACGACCCGAGTCATTTTCTCCAAGCACTCATCACAATACCAGAACTCATCTGAGATGAAAGAATCCTGATCCACACTGTCATCGTCTGATGTCATTTCAACTTCATCTTTAGCATCACATTCAATAGTATGCACACTTGAACGACCCGAGTCATTTTCTCCAAGCACTCATCACAATACCAGAACTCCTCTTTAGGGGCTCCACGCAAATAGTGACCAACCAATCCTACAGCCTTTTCCATCGCAGCATACCATGAAATCCGTTTCATCACCTTTAAATATGCAATACGTTTTCTGTCTTACTACTGAACCTGTATTGCCACAGTGGTCACGTTTGTGTCCTCTACGTATATGATCACCACAAATACATAATGCATCATCTTCGATGATCACAAACATCATCCTCATAAAACTCGTCATCATAATCATCATCATACTCGTGCTCATATGGTCATCATTACAGCATACAGTAGTGTCTTCAACGGGTGTGACAATCATTTTCTTTTTTTTTGGTATTTCATTTCACAGCCACTCTCACTCTGTACATTTCCACAACCTGATGTGTCATAAGAATCTTTCTTGGAACCAATCTATTCTTCGCAAAAACTCCTTTGTTTGCTTTTTGTACCGTTCGATTCTTTGTTGCTTAACCGTATTTTCCTTTACTTTGTCTACTCCTCGTTTTCTCCGGACATTAACCTCAGTATAAGCTTCTTCCATTCCCTCATACAAAGGCAATCCCAAGCGTTTATACAAGTCCGGTATCCAGTGGTACTCTTTATCTCTCTTAATCTATGTCATGTTTGACATCAAGATTCGGTGAAACTTCATAACGAAGCCTCTGCAGTGCTACGTCCTTGCTCCTAAAATGGATCATAACACTATGTGAAGCTTCCAGAATGACCTCGTTTGAAAGCTGGATATCAGCCATGGCAGCTCAATTATCACATTACATTAAGGCATGAAACTCGCATAAGATGTTTGAACTTAGTGGTATAATCTTTCCCACCATAAGATCGCACTTCACCTTTTCTACAGTTACCGCAGCTACATACTTGTAGAGGATGAAACACGCAACACTGCTTTTTACCATTCTCCTCCCACTCATGTATATTACGTGCATGCTTTGAAAGGCTTTTTGCAAACTCAACTGCAGACTGTGAGTCTTTCAAAATGTATGAAAAAGCTTGGGTATTAGAAGCGTCAGACAAACCCTTTTTATGATTGCTTTTACAATGGCAAGCAACAGTCGATATGGCTTGGGAATTTTTCACTATAAAAATTTTTGTGGGAGTTTTCATTTTTGCATAAGTTTGTAAGATGGAGCATGTCCCCCGCAAATCATTACCTGATAGTCTGGAAAACATTCGTTTATGCTTTTCGCGGACGATGCATTGCCACTGCAGAGCAATGTTGATGCCTTCCTCTTTTGCTACCTTACGTGCAGCCATGAACTTCGATGTGCCTTGATATAAATCATCGTTAATAACTTTGTCAGAGCCTCTTTGACAAAAGTGCATGTAATATAATAGCGCACCATTCATATAGATACGAGACTAAAAGTGCCATTCTTGGCATGTAAACCACGTGTTTGCCCATCACCACAGGTTACAGCCTTTTTGTATCACCTAACTCTTTCATTTCATTTTTAGTGTCTGCGCACATTTTTGCAAGCATCTCTTTTGGATGGGATGAAGGCGCTTCAGCATGCCTTCATATGACCCAAATTTGTATATATCAATACCTAGGGCAAACTTCAACTCATTACCACACCCCTGACATAGGTAAAATATGCTAAAAGCTCCCACCAGGGGTGGATTTATGGGAGGGCCAGGGAGGGCAAAGCCCACCCAAAACTTTTCCTCAATTTTTTTATTAAGTAATTATCAATTTAAACATACAGTCTAGTTATTATGTAATAACACTTCATGAGCTTCACATGGTTTGATTGTGTGATAACATAATATAGCAGAAACAGCTGTTAAATGTTTTTCTATGGCTACTAAAAGTAAACAACTCACTCTCTTTGACTGTGGAACCAGTGGAGGTAAAAGAATATACTTTATAGTGAAGCATATACCATATGACATTATAAAATAATGTATTGCATTAAAATTGTACTTCATAATGCTTCATAACAGGTAACAGTAGGAATACAAGAGATGATCCAGGTATAACAGTAACCCCACAGCCAATTCCTTCGGACAATCAATCTCAATTTGGTAAAAGTGTGGATAACAATGGTGATGGTAAGGACATGAACACCAATTATAATGATCAAGAAAACGAGAATAGTAGCGCAGCCCGTCTAGGTCGAAGTACAACTACAGTACAGTCATCCGGCCCATCTCTATCTGCACCTTCTGACATAGCTAAAGGTTTAGAAGACAATCCCGCACAACCTTATAATATGGACTTTCCGAGAGATAATCGATCCTTCAAGTCCTCATGGTTTCATAAACATCCGTGGCTGGAATATTCCGTTACTAGGGATGCTGTTTTTTTGCTTCCCATGCCGTTTTTTTTCGCAAACAGGTGACGAGTGCTTCGTTACAACTGGCTACAAGAATTGGAAAAATGCGACAGGCAAAAGTGGTCGGTTAATGAGGCACAGTCAATCTCAACGACTTCTTGTGCTGCATGGGCTGACCTCAACCACAATCAGCAATCTCAAACCTCCATAGCATTAAGTCATGTAGGGAGCAAATTCGAAAGAACCACCACTACAACAAAGCTATGATTGAAGCTATACTCTACTGTGCTTTCCAAGAAATATCACTTAGAGGTCATAGAACCAAGAATGTGTAAGCTTTAACCAAGGCTTTTGCTTGTACACTGCACTCGTCCATTGATGGATTTGGACAAGAGGCTTGCAACATGAAAGCCAGTTGTCTGACGATATATCTGCGATCTTGCTAAGTCAATCGTAATCTTTTAAGATGAGGTAACTGAAAGCTGTTTACGTTGACACTCTTATTTGCCTAAAGAGAATAATGGTACATTATATATTGTATCTATGATGCCTGATGCCAGTACATCCTTGTGTATATTTCTTTTTCTGCCCATGCATACAGCAACAGTACATGATTACAGCTATACAGCTAAAAAGAAAAATTGGAGTCGCTTCTTGACAGCTGAACACCTCAATGCGTGCAATTTTCTGTTTGAACAAGGGATTCTATCCAGATTCAATCACTTCTGCTACATCTTCTTGCCTCGTAAACATGCGTGAGGGTATTAAATGGTTTGTGAATTGGAAGGAGGAGCTTCAGGGCCATACAGGTTTAATTTAATAAAATGTATTAACATAACAATGTGTATTATTTAACTTTGCTATTGCTGACAGATGATATGGTTATATTCAGAAACCCTCAACAAAAATCTTTTCTAGCCTGGCAGGTAAAATATAGTGAAATCATGATTTTTTTTTAACTATAATGGCCTTAAATGTTTTTTTTTCATGCACTACAAAACAGACATGGGATTTACTGCTCATCATGTACAATGGTTTCAAGGGCCTTTGATGATTTCCTCGCTCCACAACTATATAGCACGTCTTCTGGCACTTTTCGTCCTCAATAAGCCCTTCGTAAACATCACGATGGCTAATAAACTCTTCAGATGACATGCAAAATCCTACTATGGACGAGTTACATATAACCCTTGCTTGCACCTATACACAAATATAATCTACAATTATACACACATAGCGGTAGTTACAGTATAACTACAATGTTTCACCTTAACTTCGTCAATAACCAACCGGTTCTATCAACTTTTTTGTTGAAACAGACGATACTTTTCAGCTTCATTCAAAAGGAATTTTTCGTCAATCCTAGGTGAGCTAAAATACTGTAACGGGTTTTGCTACAAGGTAACTGAATAATACCTATGGATGTGAGAGCCTGGTAAGCTACGTGAAAAAATAGCTAGAGCTTTAAAAAAGGGACAATTAAGGATAAAATCATATATTTGTTTATTACATATCATACCTATACGAATTGTAACTGAAGACCACTTATTAGAACTCCTTCCAGTTGCTATACATACTAAATTTATTATTAATCAACACATGTACGCCAAAAACATGTACCATTACTTCCTGATCCACCTTGAACTGTTCCCAGTCTGTGCAGTCGTTTTCCCAAATATCCCTCATGACCTTACCCAGTCCACCCTTCATTCTGTCAGTATTTCAACAACTTTTTCCCGACCATCTCGAAATGAAGTCTACTAAATCCCCAATTTCCTACTTTGTTTGCTGATAAATGCTCAATCTTCTTGGAGTAGTACTCATTCTTCAGCTGCAAACTCTTTCCGCTTCTCATATTACTGAATCGGGCTTCTTGGCTGGAGGGACTGAGACGAGTCTTTCAATTACACAACTGTCTTTGTGCTCGGTAGGACTCCGGCTGCGCATCATGCTCTTTCTTTCGCTTTGTTAGCAGCCACTTTAGCGACAAACATTCACTACTGATCTTGTGGACCGTGTTCTAAACAACACGGAACATTCCCGGTCTTGCACTGAATCTGGTTGTCTTAGTTGTTTGCCGTTTTAAATAGTGCTTTGCTTGAAAATAGAATAGACACTAACGCCAGGACAAGCCACCCATCACTCAACAATGAGTTGCTCAAGACATCGGACTGGAAGAGGCAACTACACTTTTCTCAATTATTTTATCTAAGCAAACCAGTTGATACGTGCCTTCATCATTTATGCTGACTTTTATGGCATCAAATGGGCCAGACTCACAATGGCTTTTTACCTTTCTTGAAATCAGTAGGACGTCTGTTATTTCCAACACTTACACTCACCAAATCTACGGATCAGGAAGAGAAAAACGGAGCGTCTTCCACTGTCAGGTAGTGCCTAAGTTAATTCAAGCTAAATGATGACGAGTCTGCTGCCACGTCGGTAGTGGACAGAAATCCATCGGCACAGGGAGAATGTTCGTCGCCCTAGGCGCTGGCTAACATATTTTTCAACCGTTTTCTAACCGGTGTTGAAATTGCATATGAAGTTCGTTTTGCAGCTAGTCTTGGCGATTTTTGTGGGGTCAATCTTAATGCGGCCATGTTCGAGGTTCTGTGTGAAAGCATGGTGAAAGCGGAGCAGGGATCGTATATGGGCGTGTACGAGGGCGTGACCACACGTGTCGTGTAGTTGCCCTGCTAAAATCCGCTAAACGAACACAGCAGACAAAAAATCTAGTTTAAGCGTGGGCACTTCGCACTCTCTCCTTTCTAGCGCTTTACATTATGGACTCCTGATAAGAAACTTTTTTATAGGCCTCATGTACATGAATACAGTGGAACCTCGCTATTTTGGGCCTCCCAAATACGGCCACCTTGCTTAACAGCCACTACAGCTAGCACGAATTGAATCACCACATACAAAACTTACCCTGAAATACGGCTACTCTGCTAATCCATGCAGCGGCCATTAATTATTTTAAAAATACAGCTAATATTAATTGACAAATTTCAAATTTAAAATGAAAGCACTAAAGTGCTGAACCCTCGCGGTGATGCATGTATATACAATTCATCCAGTACAAACATATTGGACA
>JAYJLX010055650.1:0-10520 GCA_036873525.1 Chalinula nematifera | reverse complement strand
AATCTTTAATGTAAAATTAGATGCAATGTATTTAATGCTGCGGATTGGGCAAGAGATGAATGCTGAGCATCCTGAAAGGAAGAAGTTTATCACTGACTTAAGCAAGGCTATATCTGAGGACAACAAAGAGCATATAGAGTGTTCAATAGAGGCTAGGGAAGCTGCTGGGCTTGAGGTACTACCAACAAGAAGTGAGAGAATGAAGTATGTTAGTTGTGTAGTTGCAGATGCAAAGAGTCTGATAGGATGGTAATGGTGTTAAATATTCAGAGAACTGGACAACCAATGTCATGTACAAACTGAAGCTGAAGGAATCAACGTTAATGATCTCTCCGTAGCTTATGTAGCCTATCCCTTGGTAACACAGTGTTATAGCTGTGGTTCAGCAACAGCTAGTTTATGCAAAGAATGGGTGTATTTTTGACAATCCTCAGGGCCTCCCATTTATTAAGGTTGGGTCAACCAATTTCCATGATAGTGGTCATCATCTTGCCCACTACCAATTTCTTCAAGGCGCAAGCAAAGTCGAAGCGATCCATTCTGTTCTATATCGTACGTTTTACAGTGGAACCCCTATATAACGACCACCATTGGGACCTTGGTCTCCTGGCCATTACAGACAGGTGGCCGTAATTGAGGGGTTGTCAATAATTGCTTGTGTACTTTGTAATTGCTAAATCACTGGTTTTTTTATTGAAAGTATAGCTTACTAACTGTACTAGTTATAATCATTCATAATCTGTAATAAATCTTGCAATTTATTAGGTCATTAAGCTAGCTTAATTTTCATGTTGGCGTGTTAATTAAGGAGTGTGGTTATCGCGGCCATTACACGAGAATTTTTCCAGTGTTTAAACTTTGTTCTGGTCCTTGCTTTGTGTACGTTGTACGGATTAGCACGGATTAGTGAGGTGGCCGTTCTTCAGGGGTTGCTTAAGCATTAACCAGTGTAAGTTTCAATCCGGTCCAGTGATTTTGTCCGTTATATACGAGGTGGCCGTTCTTTAGGGTTGGTCGTTAAGCGGGGTTCCACTGTACTCACAAAGGGATATAAGCATTGAAATGTTCGATGCTCATGTGGCTTGGTGAATGATTGTGTACAATAGATGCCGTCTTTGGACGTTGGGAAAAAAACTTACCCCAGACTCCATTCCTCCAAAGGTACATGTATTTCAAATGATTCACTTACGTTCCGGAATTGTGGCATGTCGCTGTCAGAGAAGCACATGAGGCTAAAGAACTAGTCTAGAGAGAGCAACAGACGAAAGTGGAATCATTCTGCTGTTACCTACCCCTGATTATCATTCTTTCCAGCGCTTGTTGCCTTGAAACATTGGCCGGTTATGACCAAGGTTTCGACGATGAATGTCCTACACGTGCTGCATACCTTGCTCCCCCATCACCTCTGGTAGTTTAGTCGACATCAGTAGACTGTGTCCAGGAAACAAATAACCTCATTGTTGGAGCATCAGCTGTCACTTGGTTGCTTCGTAGCAGGAAATCACAAAAATAGTGGGGCATCTTTGTAGATGGTGTTTGACGATCAGTACGAGCAGGCTCGTGAACAAGTGCAAGTAAGTTGTGTATATATACATCATAATTCTGTTTTTTTCGATTGGCATTTTTTTTCCCACCAAGATTGTTTATCTTGTTTCAATAGCTTAGATTTTTTTTTTCTCTCATTCATTCGAAAAAAAAAATTGTTTATTGCTGGGTCTGGTGTGTGCAATAGAGCTAATTACTGGTAATACACCTCATGAATTATTCATGAGGTGTATTACTAGATTATACACCTCATGAATTACTAATAAGGTGTATTACCTGGGTAATACACCTCAAACATCAAAGAGATTTTTATCAAGTGTGGTATAACCGGGGAGAAATGTGATGTACAATGCATATCTTGATACACACATGTACGAAGGAGCGAATAAAGAAATAGAATTATCTGGTGAGGTTTGTACTTACATATCCCTCTCCATTTAATGAAAAATTAGTTCATGTATATTTTTAGTTTATTTGTATGCTGTGTCTATTATAACATAATTATGGCAACATGGAATACTTTTGTATTTTACTTTAGTTAATATAGTGCAGCTAGATTTCAAAGACAATGACTTAGGAGGAGAGGATACAAACTCGAAGAGGTATATATGTACATTTTCATTCCCTTTTTTTGTCATCATTATTTCAATACATACATAAATGGCAATCCACATGTACAATACTACTTTTAAATGTTTAGTGTTTCACATGCCAAAATTGGTCCCCTTACTTCCACTGCCACCACTCCTACTAGTCCCATTTGTACCAGTCCCGTTTGTGCCAATCCCTCTCCTACTGATCCTGTTTGTACCAGTCCCTCTCCTAGTGGTCCCCTTCGCACCAGTCCCCCTCCTATCAGCACATCTCCTATTAGTCCCCTTTCTATCAGTTCCCTTCCTAGTCCAATACAATATACTGGCTCCCTTGACACTCCTACAAATATCCCTTCTATTAATACCCCTCCTATGAATACCATTCCTACGAATACCATTCCTACGAATACCACTCCTAGGAAGGGTAAGTGCACGGTTCCTTTATAACTGGGAATTCGTATTCACCAATTATAAGTATACATGTGTTTAATAAAACAAAAAAACATTTAATTATAATTCAAGATCCTAGTTGAAAAGCACAAAACCCAAAAACCCATGGTGCTGCCATCATGTACTTACATGTAGATGTCTTTGCTACCCTTGCATTATAGGCGTATTCACGGTGCAGAACAAACAAGAAAAAGCTAATCCGTTCGTAAAGTATTTGATCCATTCAAATGAAACATACTTTGACAAACATTACATGAGAAACCTAAGAAAGTTCCTTGGTCGATTGGACATAGATGTTGAGCTGCCAATGCCCACGAAAGGGGGCAACTGAAACTCGAAAAGTGCTAGACAATGTACCGGTATACAACCTCACCTCATATATATATTTTTTGTGTTTGTTTTAGATTGGCAAAACCTCCCACTTCTCATTACTACACCCCAAAGAAAGCATAATGTGGCTTGCTATTGATCAATGGGCGGAGATACAACATGTGTACCTCCTGATTTCAATTTGAACATGAAAACAATTTGGGAGAAGCTGTTGGAGTTGATGCCACTATGCGGTAAAATCAGTAATACTGTGAACGACCTCCTTCAGAAGTATGAGCACCATTGCCTTGCTGAACGAAAAGAGCAGCTATGTGTTAATATAGCTACTTCCTCTCTATTACCTGTATCGTACGCCGAAGTAAAGGACTGGTTATTACAAAAGCAAAAGACACTATTGAAACCATTGAATGCTGAAACAGTTAATACACCAATCCTTATCCAAACAGCTAACCTTAACTGCTCGTTTCCTTGAGCAAGAAGCTTAAGTGTCAAATCCGGTTATCCCTAAGCCACAGTTATTGAAAGGCCCAGCTCCTGCAACCAATTAGGAAAGAGCAAAAAAAAAAGACCAAGGAGAAGACAAACGACCGTGTGGTATAAGTCCTACCAATGCTCCATTGAAAAAAAAAACCGAAAAAGGCAGCCAAGCCTGTTACACCAGAGCTTGCTGATAGACAAAACAGGGCAGTGGCTAGAATGCTAAAGCTGGTGTTAAAGTATTGAGGTAAACAAATTACACATATGCATAAACTGATTATATTAATTTATATAATAGCTATTTCAACAACTACATAAAATTGGATTATCAGTGACTAACAAATCACTTATACGTGTGTTGAGAAGCTTGGGGTGAATTTCGCTAGTATTGCTAACCAATAGAGGGATGAATTAGTATCAACCATAAATCAGGAAGTCGTCACCAGTATTTCAGCAGAAACATCACTCCGGTGAGTAAATTATATATACTTTATCAGTATCCAATTAGCTCTTGCTTCATATCATAGATTGCTGACTTGATTGCAGACAGTGACCCGCCTAATTGTAGTATGTCATTGTTTGACCTGCCCACCTCTGTGCTTCCAGCTGTTGTCTATAGCATTAACTGACGATCATCATTCAACCACCAGTTCACAGCCTATTTCCACCGTTAGTTGTGATGTGGTCCATCATTTTCGGATATATCAAGTAATTCTGATCAACACCAAATCGGGCTTGTACATGGTACAAACAGCCAATTGTATAGATCTAGTGAAACCTCACCAGGAATTTTGACCAGCTCCACCTCAGTACAGCTCAATGAAATCACAAATAGAGGTTGACTTAACATGTGACAAAGATGCCAATAATGCAATGATTCCATCGACATGGTCTGGTTTCAAGATTGTTGGTGACAATATTGACAAAAATGTCTTATGAGAAGTGATAATCAGGTGAAATCTTTACATTACTACCACTGTTATGCTGTCAAGGATAGGATTGATTGTTCTACTTGTTCAGATGTGCCACCAGTATCGGTTAGTAGACTCAATGTTACCATATAGATCAAGCAATGAGATGTATGCACACATGTATACACAAATATAGATGCACACATGCATGTATATGCAGGCATATGTGTGCATGAATGTTTCGCTGAGCTGACTCAAATTTGTACTTGATTAAATTTACTTATTATACGTGGTATTATTTGCATTGCTGATGTGTCAACTGTTCCATATGCTGAACTACTGCCAAGTACTTCAGATAAGCAAACTATGACTTATCATCTCAGCATCCATGTAAGTTGTGTGCTTGTTCAACATTTAGCTTTTTTTAAAGCTAGTTTTGATGATGTGGTAGTACAGCTCATTCTGAAACTTCATCAGGAAGATATGAAGCAGAAATTCAAATTTGTAAGTTGACTTATACGTGATAAAAGTGGCCACATTATTACACTGAATGATATGCAGGCATGCACACTATGTAACTGTTTTTATTTTGTTTTTAGGTTTCACTTGGCGTTCTTCTAAAAAATGAAACTAACAGTGATGATCTTATCTCTATCCTAAAATATGTACATCAATATGTTCCTACTACAGATATTAATGAAATTGAGGATAAGAGTACAATGCATGGATTATTAATAGGAGGTGACCAACGATGACAAGACGTGTACAATTTGAACGAGGCAATTCCACTACCACTTTTAATCGATTGGAGGGACTACACCCAGTACATGTATGTGAAGATTGGTATGCCAAGTTGTGCTTTTTAATGGTAAAACTGAGTTATGATAATATACTTTATATGTACATGCATGATGCACACAGTGTACTATATAAATGAACATGTCATCATGTAACAATTATAGCATATTTATACAATGTTTGTTTCCAGGTGTACTATATCATTAACCAGAGTTATCGTTATCATCATCTCACTTTTTTTAAATACATTGGAAAACGCTATACTCAACAGCCTCAACCTCTGACAAAGGTACATTGTATCAACTAAGAAATTTAATAAACCATCGAGATGTGACATCCACTCCCTAAAAACTCATTTAGTGCCTGTGAAGACTTCTTAATAACGACCTTAGATGCACATATAATTTCAGCTGCGTTACAACTCTTCAACATGTCCTCAGTTTCTGATACACCAGTACCAACTTCAGTTGTAATATCAGAAAATGCTTGGCTTTTACCTGATAAAGAAAGACAAGATATTCTGTATTCTGTGTCACTACAGTTCGTAAATACTTTTGTCAAGTTAGAAGATCCTACAGATAACAACGACGACGGTGTACATTCATACGCATGAGTTTAGGACTTTTCTATCGAGAGTTTGCTGATAGCATCAAAGAAGGCGATGGCAATCGTGTGATACGCTGCTGGAATTACATGTTGCTGATATTTAGAGCTACAAAGCATTTACTCTTCTTGCTCAACACCACTTTTAGTTTAGTCCTCGAAAATCTCAGCAGTTGATGTGGTCAAGATTCATAAATACCCGTGGTTTGCCTGCTCATAATATTCCAGCTGATTTGTTCATGAAACACCTTAACAGGCTGTATAAAGATGCAATAAAGCAACTAGGAAGCAATGAAACAGAGAAGAGCATTGTAAGGGTGTCCAAGATTATAGGTGTGCTACAACACCTTCTTTAACGTTTTGATGTACAGTACAACATAACCAGAGGAGGTGCGACAAACTCATGTGATCCAGTTTTGCTCGGGAAAATGGAGTACAAATCCCATGGTGAAGAGCAGGGCATATGGTAGCTTGTTTTCTTGCTTATTTCTGGTGATTTTGGCGATCGGTAAGATACCGCTGGGTTTGCCAGGGTACAAACCATCCACCTGACAGTGATCCCCATCCATTCCAGCCTCATCAGTTTTATATTTCGTTAAACAGTTTTCTCACTTCGAAAGAAGAATTCAAGCTCAAAATCAGAATATATGGTGATAAGCATGGTAAGCAATTGTACCATAGCACTAAAATGCCATCAAAAGCTGCTGGTACCAAAACCGAAGTATTGCTGGCGCATGTAGGAATGTCAGGAATGCAATTAGCGTCGGCCTTGTTGCACCTCCTCTGCAACATAACACCCATTTCTGGAAGCCATGTAAGAAGTTCAGCTAACAAAGATATATCACAACTTGTGCAAGAGCTTTCCAATACATCAAATGTTTTACTGTTATCCCTGGTCCCAATATAAAAGTATTAAAAAGATTAAATCCAATTTAATAGGTAATATTAACAACAATGATCTCAAACAATGGATGATGAAACAAATGAATGTTCTTGTAAAATTATGAATGGATTTTAATTAGTTAAATTAATTATGAATTAGTAATGTTTTTATAGCAACACATTTGCGTCACAATTATATTTCAGAAGGCTCAGTCTCACATATCAACTGTGTTTAGCCAGTTTTCCAGCTTGAACAGCTAATTTGTCGCTAAAGAGTTAAAAATCGCCTATGGGCATGGCTTCCACAGCCTATATATGCAATGCGCAACCTCTCCATGTTGGCCTTTTTCTTAGCTTGAACAGCGTGACTGTCTGTGACTGTTTAGTCTATACTCGATTCTTCGAATAGGTCAAGATGGAAGATTTAATCAAACAGAATAAAGTGATACCGAAATCATTCGCTGAATTCGCCGAGATGTTTAAAGAGATGAAGGCTGATGAGGATAGCATCAAGAAAGTCCAAGCCGAGTTCCAGGGTGACTCACATGGACGTCCACTAAAAGAGAACAACACAGCTCGGGGAGCTGAGGGTTCACAAAGAGCACGGAGTCGCTCACAGTCTAGTTACAGCCTTCGAAGCAGTACCAGGTCAAGGTGATGGAGCCAATCAAGACATGGGCGGAGGAGTAGGGGCCCGCATACTCCAGCGGGTAGTGGCAGGACTCGGAGAAGTCGTCACCACCACAATAGCAGTAGCTCGAGCTGATCTCGGAGTGGATCACCGTTCCCAAGGCACCAACCGTCTCATCTCTGGGCCAACATTATGAGCGACCTCGACGCTGAGGATTCATCCAATGACGCTAGCTCGTCTAAGTTAGTCACAGTCTTGGAGAAGACTTCAGTAACTTTAAAAAAATGTTTTTCAAAGTCCCTGAAAAATCCGGAGAGGTTAGGGATTAGAGACGATTTCGGCTTACCCACGGTGCCAGCTACCAAGACTCCACAACTGGAGTCGTTCCTAAAACAGGAAGTTCCCCAGACAGCCAAGAAACTCGACAATGAGTTGGCAAGGATTCATACCTTACCATTAGACGCAACAACTCCATAGTCTGCCCTCCTAGACAAAAAGGTTATGGGGTCTGACCATTTACAACCGGAGGTGCAAAATGTCATCCAAGCAACCAGCCAATTGGTGGGGAACGTCAGTGTCAAACTGGCTACGCTGAGAAGGCAGAAAATCATCACCTCCCTCAACAACAGCCTCCTACCACTTGTTAAAGAGGAAGACAACTTCAAGGAATCTGCCCCGGGCCTGTTTGGAACCGAGTTTGCGGAGAAATGTAAGACACATGTGGACCAGGTCAAGGCACTGAGATCATCGTCTACGAAGAAGACCGACAACAACAAGGGCGGGAAATCGTTTTTTTCGAAGGGGCCCCTCAAATCGCAGGGGGGAAATCACCATGGTCAGTACAACTCTAGCATGAGCCAGACATCGGGGAGGTTACCAGTCAAGACAGGCCAACCGCGGAGGCCAGCAGAACAGAGACAACAGACAATGATAGCAACAAGTCCATTAGTTCATTGTTCATTAAAAAATAAATTGTCACAATACTTTAGTCAATCCGTTTGCACGCCTTGGGATAGTGTGAATGCAATCACAAGAAAAGGTAGTTGGGAGGCTACAGTATCATTTACCCAACTGGAAGTATATCATTGGATCTGGGAGACAATCATGGGGTACAAAATTGTGTTCAGCTTACCACCCACGCAGGCACAAGCCCCACCCCTGATAGTATTCGGACAGGAACAGAACCAACTGGTTCAAGAGGAGACAGAAGAGCTCTTCAACAAAGGGGCCATAGTAAGGCTAAGACACTCGCGAGACAGCCTTGGAGAAGGTTTTATGTTAAACATTTTTCTTGTACCAAAGAAAGATGGAGGTCAGAGACCTGTAATCAATCTGAAGGCTCTGAACCAGTTTGTTCAGACAGACCACTTCAAAATGGAAGGATTACATTCGGTAAAACAGTTGGCAAGACCCGGAGATTGGTTAGCCAAGATAGATTTAAAAGATGCTTATTTTTCGATACCAATACATCACAGTCAAACACGTTTGTTACGTTTCCGGTTCCAAGAGGACACCTACGAATTCAAATGCCTTCCCTTTGGGCTTTCTTCGGCTCCACTGGTCTTTACCAAGACCTTAAAGCCTGTGATTGCCTTGTTACGCGAACCAGGAGTTCGCTTAGTTATCTATATCGACGACATGCTGCTTATGGCAACATCATCAACAGTGCTGAAAGACCACATTGCAAGGACAGTATACCTGATAGAGACACTCGGGTTCACCATCAACCACAAGAAAAGTGTGATGGAACCCTCCCAAGAACTAGAGTTTCTTGGGGTTGTAACATTGTACGTGAATGGAGATGAGGCTTCCGAGGGAGAAGCTGAAGGATACGCCTAGAGGCGGGGAAAATGGTGCAGGGGGCTGAGCCTATCACTGGGAAGATCCTGGCTCACCTGATTGGGAAAATGAACGCGGCAGCCCAAGTTATACCACTGGCTCCTCTATTTTATCGCCATCTCCAACAAGCCCTGTCACAAGCTTTGAACAGGGATGAAAAGAACTACGAGGAGCATGTCCGAGGGAGGAACTCCCTGGTGGTTGACCGAAATGATCAGATGGAACGAGAAAGCACTGATCAAAGCCGACTTCGACATGGTAATCACGTCGGATGCCTCCCTATGGGGATGGGGAGCAACCGACGGTTCTCAGAGAACAGGGGCCCTTGGGAGAAACAGTCCCGCATAAACTGCCTGGAGCTACTGGCAGCGACATTGGTAGTCAAAACTTTCGCCAAGAGGAAAACCTGGGTGTTGATTCTCTTGCGACTGGAAAACTCCACAGCAGTGGCTTACATAAATAACAAGGGTGGCACAGTGTCGAGAGAGTTGATTAACCACACAAGGAACTTGTGGATGTGGTGCCTGGAGCAGAATATACAGATTGTATCCAAGCACCTACCAAGGTCCACAAATAGGATAGCAGACAAAGTGAGCCACACCCTGAGGGACCACTCAGACTGGATGTTGAATACACAGGTGTTCAACAGGATAAACCAGTTGTTCGGGTCACTGGAAGTGGACCTGTTTGCATCCAGACTGACAGCTCAACTGCCGATATTTTTCATTTGGAGACCAGACCCAATGGCAAAGGCCACGGATGCACTGGTCCAGGATTGGTCGGGGACAAAAGGGTTTGCTAACCCACGATGGGTCCTGATGGCCGCGTTCTAGCACAGACTCAGGCACAGGGTGCCGAATTAGTTCTGGTGGTACCAGTTTGGAAGACCCAATCTTGGTACGCTGACCTCCTTCACATGCTAATGGACCACCCACGGGTGGTAGATCTTGTTCCCGTGACAAGCAGTCTGGGTTTGCCTTCACCAGAGCCGTTCCCCCAACTAGCCGTATGTTGGAGATTGGACTTACTATTAGATTGATTATATTGTAATTATTATTGATTTTATACTTTTTATTGTTTGTAATAATATATCTGAGCGTGCGCACTTTGTGTGCTCAGTGTGAGTCAAAATCCAAAATCTGTGAAGAAGGTAGCTTTTCTCTCTCTGTGTTTGAGGTGTTTATCCTCACCAATCGACACCTCTATTGGTCCATTGTCAGGGATGAAAATAACAACCGGCCATCGGCTAAAATCCGTTCATCTTGCAGGGTTGGCCGTTCATTTCGATCCATAACCGACCATTATGCCGCCGGTACGTAGTAGGCACGTGCGTTATTAATTATTATTATTATTATTATTATTAATAAAAGTTAATTAAAAAAATATAAGAAAATTGTACTCGGAAATCAAAATGGCTGTACGTAACTGTCGTAAGAGAAAAACAACTCCAATCGGGTCAAG